>JAUJYS010000740.1:0-20772 GCA_033995665.1 Melogona broelemanni
GGAGCTTCTGCTCCCTGAAGTCACCAGGTGTCGGGGGATCGAGGGTCGGGGTCCGGAGACGACACGAAGGACTTAACATCCTGCACGTAACAACAGGCTGGGGCTCAAGCCTCTTAAAGGGGTACATTCAGAAGAAGTAAAACAAATTGATAATTCCGCTTCTCGTCTCGAAAACAGTATAAGTAATCCGTTATAGTCGCACAATGTAACTCTGAAATTCAAGCTTTGATAGTGGTATAAAATGAATTGGGGGGAGGGAAATCGCAAAAGAGATGAACCCACTTTTACCACTTTATTTTTCTTTGCTATAGGCTGGCGACAATCATCACTATCATCCTACCTGTGCCCGCTGCTCCAAATGCGGCGACCCGTTTGGCGACGGCGAGGAGATGTACGTCCAAGGTCAGCCCGCTTTCTTTTTTTTTAAAATTAAACTGAGGTCAAGTGACTACTTGACCTCAGTTTAACTGAGGTCAGGAAAAATGTGAACAAAATTAAGATTTCGGCATACTTGTAAAATAATTGAATTTCTTCACACTTAGAAAAAAAAATTCGTTCTGCGCGCACACTTTCTATTTGCTTCACTTCTGATCGTGTAATTTTGCTTCGTTGTCCACTATTCCAGGCACTGCCATCTGGCATCCACGTTGCGGTCCGGGACCGATGGGTCAGACCAACGTCAACGCCAACAACCAACTCCACCAGCAGCAGCAGCAGCAGAACGGTGGCGTTCACAACGGCGACAACGGACACCCCGACGGCGGTTATGCCTCAGATTATATCCACCCGGTAAGCGATCGAACGAATATATAATTTTTTTTTTGCCCGAATTTTATTTTCTGTGCCCGGTAAGAAATTGGACGAATCGAACCGCTCGACTTTGGGTGAGGAATGGAGGTTGGTGCTCTGACCGACTCAAAGTCAACCCCGCCTAACCACACCGTTAACTGACACTTTGTTCATTTTGCCGTAGTTTGACTGTTTAACCTTGTCTCTGAGCAATTCGATGCCTGTGCATGATCCACGCTAGCCAAATGTTAAATTAGAAATAAAATACGAGTTCCAAGTAAAATAAATAATTTTTGTACGACTCGTTTAGACAAACTTCCTGTGCTTATCTAATAGACTTAAATATGCTGTCCCCAGTGGTTCAATGGATATGGTCACAGTCTACTGATCGGGTGGTCCTTTGTTCGATTCCCAGCGCAGACTTTCGTTTATTTGATCCTTTGGTACTGGAATGTGCCCCTCGTATATTGCCATAGCGACACGAGGGGTACAATAATATCCTGTAGTGCTCTTCACTACAGTGATCCGAAATAAAATAAAAATAGATTTCATTTAATTTTTGTAAGGCAATTTCAAATCACGCTGGCAAGAAAGTCGCGAAACAAACTTATCACAGCGTAGAAAATTTTAAATTCTAGAATTCTAAAAACAAAATCAGTGTTCGGTAGGTTGAAAAACGGACTAGCAATGCGAATGAACCTTGGTTCGATTCCCGGAGCCAGCTGTCGATTTCCTTGATTGGAAATAATGTATTTGATTGTTGTACTAATTAATGAAGCAGACCAGTTAAGATAGTTTAATTTAGAAACACTTATAGAGGCCTTTGAAATTCGCATCGATGTTTGCATGCTCTATTGGTGTTATAAAACCTGCTACGTATTTTCGTCGTTGTGTCACTATGCACCACCCCGATATATCCTGTCTGAAGAAATAACTTTTTCGTCATACACATGTATATTTTACCTTTGCATTCCCCCGACTTAAATTTGATTTTGATTGACCTTTTTTTCCCCGCCTTGCTTGCAAGACCATGTGCCGTGTGTGCCACTTATTATTTTTTATTATTTTTCGGTATGATTTTATTTTTATTTATATTTTTGCACGTGCTAATTCGCATGTCTAGCAGTACATGTACGGCTCCCGCAGTCCCAGCCTGTGTAGTTCCCGCTCAATCAGCCCCTACAACTCGCTCAATCGCAAGGTGAGTCGCCACGTCACCACTCACTCTCGCCTCACCTAAGTGGTTGACGAAATACGGGGATTTGAAACTGACCCCCAGCGATTGTCTAGCATCGCATTTCATTTTAAGCTTCCATTACATATTGTTGTATTCGTGATATCATCACGAAATTAGCTGAATGATATAAATAATAATACACTTAAATTCATTCAACTGCTTGTTGGAAACCTCTATATATTTGAGAAAACTGATTAAATGTTAATAAATATCAGTGCTATAATGTCCGATAGTTAGACAATTTTATTCTTTTGTACCTGACGGATAAAAATTGTATTAACTATTGAACTTGATAGCACTGAGTTTATTTACATTTTATCGGTTATTTTCGATTAATTATACATTTGCCTCGAGTGTATTTTTTTCGATACGTGTTTTGTGTGAAACAAGTTCTTGTTTATTTTGGTTTGGTGTCGTAGCATCCGATTGTAGGCAGCCCGGGGTTCTACCGCGAACGTGATTTCCAGGAGTCTCCGCCGCCCCGTTACCCGGAAGTGGACATCACCCGCATCTACACCTGCAGTTACCTGACGGCCGAACCCACCCAGGGCTACCTCAAGCGCCCTCTGGAGCCACATCCGCCCAAGTCACCGCAATTTCATCGCCCACAAGGTAAGACACCAATTCATTAGTACACCTACAACAGCGTTGGGTAGGGACGTCTTGTTCCAAGAAATTCGTTTCTTTTCTGAGGAACGTTGGGCCATAATCGTTCTTATTTCTACAAAGGAACATTATAATTCCGTCGTTCCATTTTTTTAGGAACGTCCAATGATTTAGGATGTTTCATTTAATGAAAATGGCTTAAACCTTTTAAAATTCACAAGGAATTTGTCGGAATATGGTGCCAGTTAATTGTCATTCAATTAGTTAGACAATTTTAGACTATTGCGTTAATAAATTAAATGGCAGCTGCACCGAACCCAATTTTTGTTTGTTTATTTTTAAATCGAAGGAACGAAGAACGTCCTCTGTCCTTTTGTTATGGAGGAACAAGGAACAAGAAACGGGAACGGGTTAAAAAGAAACGTACCCAGCACTGGCTGTAGCGTGGCTCATTTTATCAGTCAAGGACGAAAATGTCCTATATTTACTGTTCCCTGTCTACATGTACAAAGGGAACTTTCCGCGTATTTTTGCGAATATATAAATGCAGTTCTGTCGGCTGATTTTATTTGTAACTTTTCACCACAGATCGCAGTCAGAAGTTATCGCTGGGCAAGGCCGGCTACACCAAGTCCGGCATGAAGGTTCTGCTGGACCGCATGCAGTCTGCCACGCCGCGACCACGCTCACCGCACATGAACAACGAGGAGCCCATCGAGATGGCGCACTTCCCCGACGCCCGTCCGCCCAAGTCCAACGAGATTCCTAAGATAGAGCGCGAGGACTTTCCGGCACCCCCCTTTCCTTATACGGATCCGGGTAAGTTGGAGTTTACCTGGTGTTCTCCGAATCAGGGGAAATTCTGAACAGGAGAAATTTTTATTTCTGTGACTTTATACACTTTCGTAAAGCTACTCTCGCTCTTATTTACCCAATTTTTTAACAATAAAACTTCGGTATTATAATAAAACAAGAATTTTCGCCATTTTGTGTGCACGAATTCTCGTGCGCACAAATTCCTAAATACGCAGCTGCAACGCCTCTGTGACGTCTTGACACAAACAATATTCGTATGAAGCCAGCGAAAGTGTTGCCTGACCTCGGACAGGCTTAAGCGCTAGGTTTTAATAATGCCCGGATTATGTCGGGTCTGTTGCCCATAATTTTGAATTGACGCTATACATAGTTGTCGTCGCCTTTCATTTTTGACACTTTAGTCAAGTGATACTTTTGAAAATTGACTTTTTAGGTACAAAAATTGGTATAAAAAAGGGCCAAAAATTATTGCTTGTCCTCGAGATAGGCATTTAATATTTTAATTTTTATTAAAGAGATTAGAATTCAGGAAAATTAATTTTCAATATTAACCCTAAATTGCAATGCAAAAGTGGTTGCAAAAAAATAATAATTAATATTTGACAAGACTTCGATTATTGGCAACCATTTTTTCTATACCAGCATATGAAAATTGTTTGTTGTGTTTTCTTGCTAATTGTGTTTTCTAAATCTTATCCGTGCGTCTAGAGCGAAGACGTCGTTGGAGTGACAGCTACAAGGGGGTAGAGCTGTCTGATGACGAAGAGGAAGAACCCGGCGAGGATCCCAAGATCAGGAAAGGAGAGGAGGAACTGTCCAAAATCAACTCTGGAATCGGAAAGGTATCGTCGTTTGAGCTCGAATTCGTCAATGAATCTGACTAGATTTTAATTTACTAGTGCCAATCCTAACCATCGATAAGTTTAACCACATCATTCATGAAAATTTGAAGCACCTGAAATATAATTTTGATCTTGTACCTTTCTATTTATAATAAATATTTTAATGAAAAATCTCTGCTTGGCATTGAGTTTAGTTGTTAAATTTGATCAAATGTGACCATTGTGTTGCTGTTTTTCACAGCCATTCTGGCAATAAAATCGGTTAATTTAATTTTTTTGTTTGGTACATTGTAGGTATTTCTACAGAACATTAAGAAAAACGAAAAGATGCGCCAATGGAAGATGAGACATCTTGATCCGCGAAACGCGTCCAGGACTCCCTCCGCTTCCAAAGAGCCGGCCTACAAACTCAGATACGAGTCTTCCATTAACGCATGTGAGTCTACTGCTGCCCCTGTTGTTGATAGAATTCATTTTATTACAAACGTTTACAGCGATTGAATGATACATGACAGAACATCCACGGTTAGGACGCTATAAGTTCGAAACGAAAATGAAAACAAGTTTCGCAGTACAAGAGAGTTAGCCAGACTCAGTTCATCTACCCTTCGGCACTATACCGAAACTTGTTTTCCATATAGATTTACAACTCATTTTGTCGACGGTCTAACAGTAACCCCGATTTACTCTTATGGTAAACGTCGTTATTGTGCTTTCTTATTTTTTTCGAAATTTCATGACATTTTTGAGTGAATTCATTCCGATTAATTATTAATTTTTAGCGATTAAAAATAGGATTTTTTTATTTCGATAAACCATTTTAGGTTTTCTTATTTGTTTCGAAATTTCAAATCTATCGCCTTGTTACATAAAATGACCTTGCTTCGAATTAATTATTCATTTAAATGAGATTGACAAAGGCAGAATTTGTCTCCTGGATTTTTTTCCTGTCATTTCATTTTTCGTGAGAGGTGGTGTAGTCACCCTGTAATGTAAATGTCGTTGTTGGTCTATAGCGCCGTCGAGAAACCTGGAACACGCTCGACCCTACGACGACGAGGGTGACCTGGAACACGGATCCAGTTACCGCTCCTCGTTCGGACGATCCGCCGCTCATACTCCCACCTACAATGGTAAGTGGCACCACCTGGTGTCGCGCGAATCTCTTAGTTCGAGACAGTACTCGTGAACAAAGAATAAAATCACTATTGGCATTCGTAACCCGCGTCGAAAATTATTACCTCGCTAATAAAATAATTTAAATGTGACCGTCTACTTCGTGTAGATACCATGGATTGTATCTTGAAAGATGAAACAATATATGGTGCAAGGATTACGTTAGTTGTTCGATTTTTTCCACGGTTCATATATAATTCATTCTATCTACACAAAGATGACAGTCACATTTAAATTTTTTATTTGCCAGGAAATGATTTTCGATGCGGGTTACGAATGTCAATAGTGATTTTATTCTTTGTCCAACAAGCCAATTGATTTTCATTGTTTTACTGTCAAATTTTCGGCTTTCCAGTAAGTTGTGGGTGACGGTGTAATTTGGTGTCCCTGGGGGGGGGGGGGAAAGGAAGGTAAGAGCGACGGGGGATTCTCCCTTCATCCTGTTATTACTAACCCCCATTTAATTATCTTTTCTATTCTTTTTTTTTTTCATTTATTTCTAACCCACCTCGTTCTAACCGTCTCCTAATTTCATTTGGTGTTCTTTCTATTAACCAGTGTACCATATCTAGTCGCTCGGCATTCATAATTAACCCCTCTTCGGTGTGGAGTTCTCGCTAACATCTATTTTTTCTCTCGACTGCTAGAATCGTTCGCTATGACTTGGTCGTATTAACAAGTCCTCCCCTTAGTTAGCGAATCCTAGACTTATGAAGCTTCGATTTGAACTGTTTCATAGATTATTAATACGGGATTTACATTAGAGCATTTGCTCGGCGAACAACTTTGACCGACTTTTCAAGTGAAAATGGATGATCGGAGTTGGCAGAATCTTGTTTGGCAAGCTTTTTTTGTTCGGATTTCTTGAAAAGTTCGTAAAAGTTGCTCGCCAAGCAAAGTGTCCCCGAGCAAATGCGCTAATGTAAATCACGTATAAGCGTTGCGATTTGCAGCCAGATTTTTATTTTATTTAATTTTTTCGTTTTTACTTCTACCTCTCGCTCAATTATTCTATAAATTAAAAATATATTTATTACTTCTAAAGAAATTATATTTTTAAATTATTATATTTATTCCTTATAATATGTGTGCGTGGGTAGAATTCTTTGGGTGGTGCGGCTACGTACTTGAAATATATTTTTCTATTGTCCATCCTCCTAGCTGGGTTTCTCTCCCTTTGTTCCAATCGGGTATAATTTGCTATGCTTGCATGTAGGTCATTTTATTGGTGGTTCTCTTTTTAGGGGTTAGAGACCTTGAGGTCGTAGTAATCATGTAATCATGTGGTTGTTGTTAATAGTTGGTTCCTATTCGGTAGTTGGTATTGTGGACGTTTGATTCAGCTCATTTTTTGTTGGTTGGTGGTAATACAGCATGATCTAGTGATATTGGTGTGTTGTGGTTAAGTGATTTCATATGTCGGACGGGAGGCTGGGGTTAACGACAAACTATCTCTCACTCGATACACGATTAACCACAGTTGACCGTCAACGTAAATAAAACGTGTATCGAGTGAGAGACCAGCTTTGTTGCACCTAGTCGGTGAACCACAGCATCTTCAGGGTATCTTTTTCGATTTTCTCTATTTCTCTTTAGTAATTATGGCTCGTTTAAATTTGAATTTGGCCTTGAATCGTCTCTGAATTTAAATTACATCTGAATTGGCTTTTCACTATTTCACTATTTCACCGGGCTCAAGCCCAATTTCTCGAGATACCCTGAAGTTCCACGTTCAAATTATTAATAGCAAGTTTTACGGTTCTGGGGGAACATGTTGATTGTAGTCTCACACTTCCCCTCTAGGTCGGCCTAGTACCGACGGTAGTCATGTGGTTGGTGGTTGTGTACTGGACTGCGCAGAGAGACGGTTTATTACGGCGGTCGCATGTAATCTCTGACCACGGTCGTTTTTTGCTCGTTCGTGTCTCTTTCCCCTCCCCCACCCCTCCTCCTTCCCACCAAAGTCGTGTCCTCGCTACATAGCACCCCCAAGCCGGGCTACGGACTGAGCACCAAGTCGGCTACCCTGCCCGTGTCTGGCCGCAACGGAGGCGGCTTCGAACTCATGGTAAGATTAAGAGGTGGTTGCTGCTGATGCTGATGCGGGGGCCGTGGACTTGTTGCTGGTCAGGGTGTGCTCAGTCGTTGGTTGGATCGTTGGTGAGCTGGTCGCTGTGGTGGCTGTGATGGCTGTCGTCCTATTTCCATTTGTTGGAGGTCAGGAAATTATTTATTTCGTTAAATGAAGTTTTGGAAAATTTTAATATTCGTCAGGAAACGTTACAGAAAGAAAGAAATAAACATATAATAATTTGCAGAAATGAAGAAGTTACAAAATAGCTACAGAAAGGAATAAATAATTCAGTAATTTATGAACGCAATTTTAAGTAGTTGGTTTTTGAAACCCAATTTTTTTTCCATGAATACTGTCTCAAAAAAAGGGGAATAGTTTGTAATGTATGAATTTTAGTTATTGGGTTTTTGTAATTCCTTTTTTTGCAAAGCTGGTAATATTTTCCGAATTTTCAAAGTATATGGGGGAAAATAATTAATTTGATACTAATTACGTTCTGTAAAAATTATTTTAATTGAATGTCATAATTTAGCGGAATGACTTCGAAATTGTTTTTACGAAACCTAGCAATTTTTGAGCTTTCTTAAAAAATTTTGGAGCTGAAAGCAATTTGAAAAAAACACTTTTCCAAACTTTCGCCAACCGTGATTGGCTAACTCTGCGGTTATCTCAGCGATCCAACCAATCAAAGAGGACCCTCTTTCGTTTTATTTGTTCGATACGATTGAATGTACGAAATGCCGTTGCCAATGCATGTCCCTCTAACCGTGCTTGTGAAATGGGGGGGAAGTAGTAGTTGTTTGCCTGTATGATCTAATATTTCGTTAAGTCTTCGTTGTCGTTCATTATCTGCCACGTGTCACCGAATCATGGAACTCACCCATCCCGGACATGTCTTATTATTTTTTTTCATCCCAACCCCTACACACACCAAAACATCGTCAGCCAACAAACAAAACTAAACCAACAAACTGTGTACTCTTGATACTTGCAATTCGATGAAAAAGTTGTTGGGTCATTTCTACCATTTTTTAATTTTTTGGAGGAATTGTCATTGTCATCATGAATGCGAATAGGGATTTTCGATCTTGATTGATCACTGACTAACTGACAATTTAGTTATAAAAAAAATATTTCTTACAGTTCTGGTCCGATTGATGTCTTGCATCATTATCGTTCATATCATTATTTAATTCAGTCATCTTTCTAATGCAAAAACTGTTTGCAACTCAGCCATCTTAAGAAATTCTAACATTGTAAAACAAAGTGCAATTTTAGAAAATTATCAATTAGTTCCTTTTCTAATAATCTGTAAATTTACTTTTACAATTTTCAGTGAAGCTATCATTGTAAAATAAATTTATACAGTATAATAACATAAATAATTATAATAAATATCAACATGGAGATTGTAAAAGGGAAGCTTAATTTCTCATTTTACGCGTATTAATTTTATCTATTAATTTGAAATGAAAAATTCAATTTTAATTTTAAATCTCCATTTTAGACTTCGATGAACTTATGTTCATCGTGTAATTTGTCTTCTACACTGAAATTACCTTTAGTTATTAACAATTAAACAAATTCGTGCAAATTGGTAGCTAAATAATACGTACATAAATTACTTTGATGGATAAGATTTCTGTTTTAAAAAATCGGTTATTCGGTCCCTGCTGTGAATAATGCCTATTTGGAAAAACCGATCAATTTCGGAAAGTCCTATTCGTTCCTTTTACAACTCGCGTTTAAACATAATCGTTTGCCTTCTGTCGAGACCAGACACCTCCCATCAGGCGTATGATTACCGATTGGTAGTTGTTCCTAAATATGCGCACGAATCGCTGTCCGCTTCACCGTTCCCCCAATTTTGCCCGTCCCGTGCTTCCCTCTCTCCTCAGTGGTGTCTTCGTTGCGCTCCGTGCCTCGGCCTGGCTACGGCCTGGCGCCGCGCTCGGCCACCTTCTCCTACGCGGGCCGACAGTGTAACAGCATTGGAGTGCTACCTGTAAGTACAGGGTGGCGTGTTCCGGATTGGTCGTGTGTTGTAGGTGGCATGAGTAGAAGTGGTAGTGGCGATGCGTCAGTTGATGCAGGTGATGCTCTGCATTCCCTGAACAATATTTTTTATATTTGCTGGCTATTCGATGCGAACCTTTTTGCAGCCACCACATGCATGCTAACCTTTTGCAGCTGCATTCCTTTACTGAGATGTGGAGGTAATGCATGCCGTACTGAGAATGGTGCCTGATTTTGGTTTGTCTCAGTTTAAAACTGCATTTGTGACAAATAATTATAATAATAAAGTTCTTGGTAAGAATCTAAATTTTGAGATACTTAGAGTACAGGTAGTATGAGTAATGAGGTTAATCTGCTGGCACATCTACAGAAATACTGAAGTGACACATACACAGTAGCTATGTGCCTTGCTTGTGTATAATATAAATATTTAATTATTCTACATCATGCAACATTCTGATTCCACTAGCATGAATTTGGTTTAGAGGTAATTTAAAATATTGATTGCAGTTATATCCGTTATGACAAAGTATCACACGGAGGGAAATATATATTTAATTTTAATATGTTATTGCATTCATTCATATCTAAGATGTGTTCCAGTGTTTGGTTTCTTGATCTGTTTCCATGTGTAGTGTAATGTATACATGTAGCTCTAGATTAACATAATTTGGGTTCAAATTGATAACTACATTGTTATGATTGTTGTAGAGAACTTGCGGATTAATTTGTTGGTGGATTTTGTTGTGTGTAGAACTAATTTTATTGTGCAATATTTAGTCATACCCGTTGATCTTGTGGGCATGCATTGGCAACAGCATTTCGTCATAAATGCATCTGATTAGTGTTCATCGTTTAAACCGCGTGTTTTCTTCTAGGGCGATTACGCATATGATGAATATGACAAGGGTCACAGTGCTGACCTGGGGAGTGGAAAATCTGATGGTGAGTGGTACACACTATTTGATTATATTTTGGCAAAGTTTTGATATCACGTTAACTTAACGCTCAGTTATTTATTTATTATTATAATTAATTAAATAGCGCTTTTAATCCGTAAATGACTGGTTAATTAATTGTAAACTTGTTGATTATTCAAGGAATAATGGTGAGACAGAAACTGCAATAAAAATGAAGAGAGCAAACATTTCATTGGGTTATTCCCGTTTATTTTGGTTGAGAAACTTAACGACGATATTTTTGTTTTTCTTAGCTTCTGCCATTTCCTTATCTGAAAATGACCGTAACGCACTGGTAAGTATCTCGTTTTAACACAATTGTTTCTGTAACTGCAACACTGACAGGATATCTGAAAGCAGTTCTAATAGTTTTCAAAAATATATCTATGCACATTATTTTTTTTAATCAATTTGAACACTTAGTATTTATTTGAACTGCATACCGAGAGTGTTTCGAAAGAATCTGTTCGAGTTTGTCCGGGGCAATTGTTAATGCTGATTTGTCGACTCGTCCTCTAGAACCACGAAATGCGCACCCCAGCTTACTCAGGCCTTCGCTCGGCCTCTTACAGTCCTCACTTCCGTCGCTCCCTGCCTAACATGGCTCACATGTCCAACGAACCGCCCAAGGTAACAAACAACACCGCCCATTGTCATTTCATCAATTGAGTGAAATAACAACATGCGCTATGTACAAATTTGACGATATTAGCGAATGGAATAATTGAGGAGAAAAATAGGTGAATTTTAATGTCAACAATACACTGTGTGATTTTTTGGTATCGTATTTCTGAAATTATACTCAGTGGGCCCTTTGTTTGCCGTAAAGTTGGTTTATTTTTGTGCTTATGCTATTAAGCTTGAAAATGACTCATCTTCTTTTCTCTCCCAGTTGTATCCGGTTCATCTTCTGCAAACCGGAAACTATCGTTTGCCATCTGATGTTGATCGATGCCATTTAGAGGTGAGAAAATGCCTGTGCGAAAAAATGGTGTAGCTGTTTATTGGCAACTCGAGTTAACAATTGCTTATAGGATATGGATGTATAGGATCACGGTGTACATCCCCCTTTTCTTATTTTAATTTGAATTCTGCACGTGGCCTAAATGGAACTGAACTCTGGTGATTTAGCACGTTGTTACAACATGCCATGTGTTATTCACGCACTTGTAGCGCCACCTGTCCAACGAGGATTTCGAGGCCCTGTTCCACATGAGCAGGGTTGACTTCTACCGGTTGCCCGAGTGGCGTCGCAACGACATGAAGAAGCGAGCCAAGATGTTCTAACGAGTGGGCTGCGTCCGTCAATCCAACCACACGCCCTGCACCCAACACCACCACCACTACAACCACCCATCAGCCAAGTAAATCTCCGAGGGAGATCGTGAAAGAGAGAGAGAGCGCCCCGTGTGAGAGGATTCGACATGGGTGAGCTACTACTCGGGGTTACGTGACAAAAGAGGCCCCGGAACCGGATATGACGTCACGTTAATATATATTATACATATATAAATATATATAGTATGATTCTATGAGCCTCTTAGTTCCGTTGGTCACTTGGGAGTTATCTGTGATGGTGGTGATGAATTTGTATCCAAGTTTATGTGGTGACGTCAGTGTGAGCGGTCGAAAGGACGTGGTGACGTCGTCATTTGACCTATGTTTTATCGGGTCGTTCTCAATTTCAGAAAATTATAAATGTTGGGTGGAAATTTCGGAGTGAACTGTTAAAAACAAAAATGAAACATATCTGCTAACGTTTGAAACTATTCAAATGTGTACTGAGAAAATGTTAGACAAATTTTGAACGTGCTACTGAAGCCACAGGAATTTTAGTTGGGATCTATCGATACGCTGACGATTATCGATCCACCATCTCGATAGTTCCGGTGGCCATCGGAACTCGGCACAATTTTATGGCAAGAGCCGGCATATATAAGGAATCACCTCATTTGTTATTCAGCGTCGTTCCGCTTCACCAGTGACTCAAATCCTGAAACCAATGCTGCCAGATTTAATAAAAAATAAAAAAACGAATAAATATCGATTATTTTTTTGTTACAATTTTAATTTTTCTATCCATATCGTACCAAACCAATAGATCAATATCAAACCTATGCTGCCAGATTTTTATTAGAATTTTATATCACATCATGTCACCTAATCGCTATTCAAAAAATTGAGTTAACAGAAATTCCAACCGTCGTTTTTCAATGAAATGTTGCAATATAATCGCCATGAAAATGATATGGGGGTGGGGGTGCGTTCCTCTATTCGGGATGCGACTGGTGCTAGTCGGGTGTGTCTCCGGTGTAGCGGAACGACGTGACCACGCTCTCGAACGTAGTAGGGCTGCCGTCGTACTCTTTTTCTGAGCAGAGCAAGAGCCTCACAATGCCTAAATAACACATTCGCCTTATTCTTATAATTCTTATGATTATTACGAATATTATTATTATTGCTATAGATTCGTTATACGAGAGAGAGAGATTTTTTTTGTGTTTTGTTTTCGGAGCTAGTAGAAAGACTTATGTTCTTGATTTGTATCCTTTTTTTTGTAATTTGTGACCATAAGACGGATAAGCGCTAGGATTTTAATTTTTAATTACTCATATATACATACATACACCCGGTGCTTATGTAGCTTTTTGGGCTCTACCCCTCACCTCTTCTTCGCTAAGAATTTACCGCGAGTCGTTTTTGCGATATCAGCGCCACCTATGTCCAATTCACAACAATTAGTCCAATCATTATAGACAAAAAAAGGGGGGGTTTCCTTGCAAAAGGTCCGGTAGAAATGAAACTTGGTTGGATTGTAGACTTGGTGTCCCTAAGTTTGTGACCTTTTGTGACTTGTAATAGCGCCGCCATCTTGAAAAAGCCAGCATTATCTTGAGAATTTATATCGCTATTACAAGTCACAAAGGTCACAAACTTAGGATCATACTTGGGGACACCAAGTCTACAATCCAGCCAATTTTCATTTCTACCGGACCTTTTAAAAGCAAGCAAAAAATACCTAATGACTGGACTAAATACTGGGATCGAAAAACGGTTTAGCAATCTATTCGTATTCGTAACCAGAGTTTTCTGGTTTCGAATAAACAAGTAAGTTTTAAATTATCTTAATTTTTTACAGGTATTAACATTTTTCTATAGGCTTATCCTAAATAATAAAAACAGAGTTACCGCCATTTTGTGCGCACAAAATCCTGAATGCGCAGCTGCAACGCCTCTGTGACGTCATGATAGTAGCAATATTCGAAAAACAAATTTGCTAAATGAAAATATTAGTGGTTTTTGGTTTTTGTGTGGTTTCTCTGTAAAAACGACTGCTGTATGTTTGCTAAACCGTTTGATTTTTAGATGGTATTTTTTATTTCAGAGTTTTTGATTTTTTTTTCTGTTGCGCTTAGAAATTTGAATCAAAATTTTTTATATAATCCAACGCGGATGAATGATTACAACTTGGAGTTTAAAATTAATGACACTTTAAACTCTAGCGTGACCTAAGTGTAATGGAATTAAATCGTGATCGCAATTTTAAACAATATCAATTTGAAATTCGAAATTAAATTCCAATATCTGAAAAGAAATTGAACCATTTCTCTGATCACGACTTGTAAAAATTCAATTTAACCGTATGAACATGTAATGTATTCAGTAGATGGTAATAATTGTCTTTGTTGAGATTTTAGGTGCTTCTAAATATCAGAGAAAGTCTTGATAATTGTGACAAAAACTATTATTCAGGAATGTGCGGTGCGATTTGGCAGCTCTTCACAAACTATTCTCGAATTGTATTTGATAAAATATGTTTCCGGTTACAAACGTAGAAGGAAATTTAAATTAGCTGATCAGGTTCAATCAGTACACATGTAGATGATCTATAATACTAGAGAGATAAAAGGATATGAAAAGTATACCTTATTTATTTGGAGAGAAAAAAAACTGCGGTTGTTAGCGTTTGCCTCCGATAATTTTATTCATTTAATTAATCAGGAGTAAAAGGGATGCCGAGTGTTTTCCCCCAGATCCAATGAACTAGAATCTGGCATTTGAAAAATTAAGAGAACTGTGAATAATTAATTTCTTTTCTTCGCAAGAAATGACGGTGAATCGACCACGAAGATCTTTTTACTTGTATTTTTAATTGTCCCTATTCTAGTCATCTGCATACACCGTCAGAGCATTCGGAAAGCTACGAAATTTTCATATGTAATTATTTTGTCCTTCGAAAAACCTAGATTGATTGAAAAGTAGTTTCGTTATCACAACTTATGCAGTGCGCAGTTTTTGAGCTTTTAACTGACTGATGAAAAAACTTTTAAAAAAATAAGTAACCAATAAAAATAATACTGTAATACGTACACGAATTTTAAGAAGTCTTTGGGCACATAGAGTCGTAAGCTATTAAAATTATTGCCACCACTTTTCAATCAACCTTCATGGTTCCTCGTGTTTACGAAATATTTGTCCCGTGTTTAACTTCTGTTAACGTCTGTTAACGAAGTGTAGCAACAAATTTTCTTACCGCATTTAATAAATTTTTCACGGTGCTCTCTGATGACAATTTTTTCTAGAAGATCAGTCTTTGCTTCACAGCCATCATGTGATCAGTATTTAGTTATTTTGGATCTGGGGAGGTAAACACATTGGTTCTCCCACAAATTATATTGTTCGCTTTTCTATTCGTAAATACGTCCCCACCGCAACGCTGGTACACCACACACAAATATATCAAATATATATAAATATAGCATCTATCCGAGATGACCAGAAAAAAATTGCGTTTTCCATGAAATTTATACTGTGTACTACGTCGATTTTTATTAGCTTTCATATAACGCAATGATGTACGCTTTTAAGCCCGCTTTTGACTACAGGAACATGTTTTGTGCCCTCAAATCTCCCCTCATCCCTATTTCTCCCCCTTCCTATCGAATATTGATGCGGAAATAAGTTTTGGTTTGTAGAGGATACATCTCTTCGTAAACAAATTTAACGTGTGTAGTCGTATGTGTATCGCTAGTTGTTGCGCAAAATTCGAAATGTATCGCTGTAAGATTATCAATTTTTAACTTTGTTGAGTTTGACAGCATTCAAACTAAACATTTTCTTGAAGGAAAATTACGGTAAGAGGAAATGGTGGTTTTACGCCACGTAACATCCTGAAACTTCCCTCCCCGTGACTTTTGATCCAATCATGAAATTAATATACTTGAAAAATGTTTGTGTTTCTTGACAATCTGGTTATTACGTTGATCACTATTGCAAACTGGAATTTCATGATGTTGGGGGGAAGGGGGAGGGCATGATTGCGCTAACTTGCTGGTTGTATATGCTACGATGTTTACAAAAGTTAATGATTCACTAACTGTGCAGTAATGATATTTTCAGCAACAGAGGCATTCTAAACAGAACGTAAATAAATTATTCAAAATTTGTTTAAAAAAAACAAAATTGTACTGCTATTCATCATTCACGAATTCATGTCAAAGATTAACTGGCTAACATATTTTTAAAAAAGCAAACATTTGTATTTTGAGTGCCTCTGTTGTAAAAGAGATGGTTTTTGTTTTGTTTTTTCGAACCAGGGACGAATTTCGCTACGGTTTTAACATTCAGCAAAGTCGTGGTGCAACTAATCCTTGGTTACTGTCGTAAAATGGTAACTGGTGATGCTCTTATTTCCCTCCTCCCAGGGAGATATATTTGGTTAGACGAGAGCTAACCAACCATTTTAGCCTATTAATCAATTCGTTATCAAACTCGTTCCTCGTAATGATGATAAAATTCCTCCTATCTGTTTCATCCGTGCTGGGTGTTAATGGTCAAGTCATTAAAAAGTACATTGCTAAAACTATGATTGCATTGTGGTGGAATATTTGTTTACTTTATTTGTTCTCATTTTTTTGTTCCAGTAATTCGTTCTGTCGATTGAGAACTCTTCATTATGGTTTACTTAACTAAAAATGATTTGATTTGATTTTTCGTGTTGTTCGACTAGTTCTCGAGTTGTCCGTCATCATTCATAAAAATTTGAAGCAACCAAAATACAATTTGTATCTTGACTTTCTTTAAAGTTAAGATCCAGTAAGTAAAAATACAATTTTGACTTTAATATAATGGTAAGTTAAGATCCAGTAAGTTAAAACACACTTACAAAATACAATTTTGATCTTAACTGTCAAGTTAAGATCCAATAAGTTACGATTAAAATTGTATTTTAGTTGTCTCAAATTTTCATGAATGATGACGGTGGGCAAGGTTCTCTATTCGAACAATTCGCAAAATCAATTCAGTCATTTCTAGTTAACCTCACACTCGACTCTGCTTGCGTTAAGATATTTTTCTTCTCACTTTTCCTGAACACTGTTTATGAAAATGTCTACAGTTTTGCGTGAATCGCGACCGCGAAAATGATCCCAATCAGGTTTGCGTTGCCCATTTCAGCTTCAGCTCTGTCAGGAGGGTTCGCTGAATGAGTTCGTCTAGAAATTCTTCGATTCTCTTGCGACCTTCCGCCTCACTTCTCGTCGCTTTGTGAAGTAAGTGTTGCAGTCGAACCACTCCTCTGTTTTAAAAAGATATAAAAACGTGATTATTTTTCCAGTTTTCTAAATATTTTCGAAAGTGAAATAAACCTCAGGAAATCGAAAAAAAAAATGTACATTATAAAATTAATTAAAGAATAGTATAATCGTTTGAAGAATGACTGGTGTCAAATTCAAGAAATAAAAGGGATTCTATTTTGATTTTCAAATACTCTTTAAATTCAAGAAACAAAAGGAATTATATTTTTAACTTTTTAGAGAAAGGAAATCTCTTGAAAATTGTTTTATGATTTAACCCATTTTACTGATTGTAAAGTTGCGGGTTTTGTATCTCTGTGTCTTTTAAGAATTGAAATTCCTACCTGCTTTTGCTTGCAACCGAACTGTGCAAACTAGATACTTTGCGTTGCAGTCTGTCTAGTTCGACACTGAGGCACTTGTGGTCGTGAGCCAGGTTTTGGTACTTGCTTAGCAGGCACTGATGTTCTCCGTGCAACTGAAATGTGATGGAAAATATACCAGACGATATATTATTTAATTTGGACTCAGTGTTACAATCAGTGATTGTCAATCGCTGCTGTGTACATCTATATAGTGAACTATATAGGAACTTTTGTGTACATCTGTGCACTTGTGCATTGCAGTGTATAAAGGGGCCGCATTATCACAGTGCCCCGGGATCGAATAAACGTTTTCCCGAGTTGGGAATCGAACCCGAGATCGTCGCAGCTCTATCCGCTTTATCCTTGTCTAGACAGAAACACTTAAAAATATTTTCTTTTGAAATTTTGCATTGGTTTGTTCAAAAACAACTGAACTGAATGATTGGCCCCGCTATAATGAAGGTTGAACCTGTGGACGATGGTTGCGCCATCTATCGCCTTTTCGCTACAACTCATTCACAAAGCATATGCTACCCCTTGCGACAAGCAATCACACAATGCAATAATGCGCTGCGGTTTACCTTTACTCGCCATCGAGGGACAACATTGCAAAGCGGCTTTCTGTTTTGAAAAAGTTACTTCTTTCGCTTTGAAAAACTGCTTTCGAATCACTGATACATTTTCTCTAATATTAATTTAAATATTCATTCGATATTCTCCATTAGGGAATACCAACTGTCTGAACAATCGGTCCCGTCAAAATGAAGGTTAAACCGGTGCGTAATTTATTTGAATAGCACGAGAATATTTTTTAAGGCGGTATTTCACGAGGATGGTATTCGCCGCGAATGCAGTCGTGGTGTGTAAATTGCAATTACAATATATACTCGCAAGCAGCCTCTTTTAGGGGGGCCAATGGCGGGGGTCAAAGACCAGTTAAGGACAAAGTTGGGGTCATCCTTATGTTAACAGGCTCTAAGAATGGCGCAACACCGCCCAGCCGCCGATCCGCTGCTGCAATTTGCGCGCTTCAGCTGCATTCGCTGCGATTAAAAGCGTGAAAGAAAGTGAAATACCGCCTTCAAAGGCGTTTCGAAAGCTTTTTCGTTTTTTGTTTAAGTACACAGTATTTCACAAAACTGAGATATACTAGTCTTACGTTTTTAACTCTTATATTATAAGCAATAAATTAAATGTCACTCTTAATACTTAACCGTTGATAACTGTGCGTCCTTGTCGAACAACGTCTGATCAGTCGATTCCTTAATTTGATTCAACTTTGTTTCGTACCGCACGATGAGCGCCAGTATCTCCTTGCTCCTCGATTGTCCCACCAAATCCCAAGACTGCTGCTCCAGAATGACCCTCGGCTCTCTCCCACCATCCCGCTGATTCGAGAAACGGGAAAATGGAACTCCTCCCCTTCCAGGTCCTCCTGGATCCCGTGGAATGGGTGTGGTCACCCACCACAGACTGTGGTCGTATTCCACGTGAACACGAAGCTCGGAGAAACTGTCGAAATATGTTTGCGGGCATTGGGGGCAGCGGTAGGACGATGAGCCTAGGTGATCCATAGACTGGAAATGATGTTGACCCGTTTGCTGGGTGTTTTTGAGCGCATGCAGCGCCCTCAGAACGTATTGATTTTTTTCTGGGCATGGAGGTGTACCTAGTAGAGGGTAAGAGCGAAAATGTGGCGGCTATATAGAAGTGATATGTTATAATGTTAGTGTTTTAATTTCCTGATTTGGGTTTATCCAACAGTTGTCACCTCGTGGTATTTTGAAAAATCAAACTAGTTTCGAAAGTACGTTGATATGCCATTAAGTTGTGTGTTATGTTTCATCCATTAAAGTTGCCCGAATTTTATTTTTTTTATAAATTAAACGCGCCCGCGCCCGCTCAGCCAAAAGTCGGCATCCTGTAGCAAGCATTTACATGCAAAAACAATTGCACTATATCTGCTTTATTAAAAATACTGCCATGCAGTTTCCAAGAAAAAAATATTTCACAATAGCGCGCTGGTGCTCTATTTGGTAAACATTTAATGGAACAAATTCATATGAATTTTTGGCTGATGTTCAGTTTACGGGCGCAACGGAGCGGACAGGGAGCGCCCGAGCGAAGCGAAGAGTAGCGAAGAGCGGTTCGCAAAAGACCGGAATTTACAGGCGAGACTGACTTGCCTTAAAAAAAATATAACATGAAGTGACAATTCACGTGAGACTGACCGCAAAGTATACTTACCGCATAGACTACTTATCATATCAGTCTCACGTGACTTCATGTTATATTTTTTTTAGGCAAGTCAGTCTCACCTGTAAATTCCGGTCTTTCGCGAACCGCGCTTCGCTCCAGCGCTCCCTGTCCGCTCCGTTGTGCCCGTAAACTGAACATCAGCCGAAATTGGTTCTATTGGAGGGCAAACCGCAAAACCCGATGTAACGGAAGTTGATAACGAAAGTTTTCAACTCCCGCCAAATTACAAATTCAGGACGCCTTTTTTAGCCGAAAATTAGGTTGCCTCACGCTTAGATGCTGTTTGGTCCAGTTGTTAGCATACTAGCTTCATACTCCGCTGGCCGCGTGTTCAACTCCCAGAAGGCACCTTTTTTTTACGTGGAAGTATACTCGTGACAAGGTTTTTACGACCTCATGCTATATCCCCGAATGTAGCCTGCCACTCTTTTCTACCTTTTTAAAATATCTCGTATATAAAATAATAATACAAAGTTTATAATTTCAAAATTAAGATATTTATTTTATATACCCTGATTTATATCACCTGACTGTGCTACATTCTTTACTCCGTTCTACCAGAACTTGTCCGCCATTCGTATAAACTAAATGCGTCCTATCTCATCGATCTTCTAGACGCTTAAATATACATGTATTTTGCCATCTCGACTATATCAGGCATCAGCTATACGTTTCGGTTATTCAAAAAATCATCTAGATGCCCTGTATGTCGTTTTGTAACCGAATGTGGTATGGCGGTCCTGGGTTCGATTCCCGGCGCAGGCTCTCTCGTTTATTGGATCCTGGGGTCCTGGCGAAAATGTGCCCCCCCTCCAGATATTTACATAGCGACAAGAGAATTACACAACGCAGCTGCAAAGCAGTGATCAGGAACAAAAAAAAAATACTGTATATATATATTTTTTTTCAAATCCTAGATTTCGTAGACTATTATAAGACAACATTGGATACTTCATCCAAGTCTCTACGATTTACAGTGCATACCAAATTTTTTTTTTTTAATTCACCGAAGCGCCTAGTGCACTACAGGAATACTGCACCCTCGTGTCTCTTTGGAG
>JAUJYS010000741.1:0-20762 GCA_033995665.1 Melogona broelemanni
AAATCTATGATAAAATAAACCATTATCACAGAAGTTGCTGTTTTTTCGTTCTTCACTGGTCGAAGACACTTCCATCGTTATAGTTTATTCTCGACAACAGCTCCTACGAACCTTCATTCTCTCAATCAACATTACCTACCGAATCATATCGGCTACCCATGAAATTGCTTTAAGTCAAGTATACTGCCTCCAATTTATACTGCAAGAGCTATGACCATGTGCACCATAGTCGTTTTGTTCGGTGCATACAGACATTAGTCTCAAATTCAAGCACTTCGCGTGGGCAAAAAAATATGGTATTCTATCCTTCCACTTCTTTGCAATTAGCAATGCTTATCCAAATATCCATAAAGCACCCCGCTGAATTAAACTAGCTCGCACAGGCCTAGTGTACATCTCGGCGCCTGCCTCTTTTAAAATCTTTGGTTAGAAAAAATAAAACCTGGAGTGCGCGAAGCTGAACCATGAGACGCAAATTTTTCAAAAAGTGGAACGTGCCGGGAAGGCAGTTGGCCAACGTTTTTTTATCATCCGAAAGTGTTTACATAACGTTATCGAGTTGCCAAGCTCGCGCACTACTACCAGTATGTGCCCACATTAATATCTCAAGACACGAACGGCGCAAAGCCAACGGGGTTTAAAGCCCGTGCGGCGGGCTGAAAACACGATCTAGCGGGGTACCAGTCGTGGTGCACCACGCCAACCCAAAGAGATACGCTTAAGTAGAGGCCGCGCGCCAACGACTATTCCCGGGACTGCTCGATTGGGATAAATTAGGATTCTATCTAGCCAAATAAAGCTTTCATGTTGCATAATTCTATGTCGCAATTTTGGTTTCCGTGGAGCCAAGCTTCATAGTGCTGCCGATATACCTTGTGACTGAATGCAGAGGAGCGCTCTCGAAATTAAAATATAGCGGAATTATCGCTATGAGTTGGCGCTCTATAGGAAAATAGTAGCGCTCTTAATTTTGGTGTAATTTCTTGCCGTCGGTAAATCAGCACCATATTGTGAATTAATATTACAACGTATCTTGAATGAAGCGCTGTATATCATCACCATGTAAATGCAAAAAAGGTTTCATTAAAAGGCTCCATGGTTCAATTACGGGATCGAAGAATTAGATCAATCGTGTAAATCACGCTTAAGAGGTGAGCGTCTCTCTCATGGTGCTTCAAACGTTTAAATGGTATTGGCAACGAGAAAGCCAGCGAACCGTAAGGACATATCTTAATCGCACTGATTGAATCTTGATATTTAAGGTTACGAGTAAAAAAATCTTAGCTCTACTATATGAGCGAATCTCGTTGTCCAGGGCCATACCAAGGCCTAGCACCCCCCAAAAAAGTGAAAAAGCCGCTGCGCCGAAAATTTGTCGGCCAAACAGAACGGAATAGCAGTTTGTGTGGGAATGGGGAGGGTTGATAGTGGGAGGGGAGAGGTGATGGAAACAGATTGCGAACGAGAGTCTTGGAAGTCTTGAACCGGGAGGGGGGTTAGAGTGCGTGAGAGAGAGAGAGAGAGAGAGAGAGAGAGAGCGAAAATGTGAAATAAAAAAGGAGGGAGTAAAATATGCAAATCAGAATGGTGGCAGTGGCGGCGATTGCTGGCACAGTCAAACGTGTATGAGACGGCAGACTTGGAGAAAACGGTAAAACATCCACCAAAGTTGAATGAGTGGGGGAGGGAGGATTGGTAGAGGTGGAGGGTATTGGCTGACAAATATGCAAAGCGTGGCGAAGTTAAGTATATTTAAGAGGCGGGGTGGATATGGATCTAGAAATGAGAACGGGTCTGAGTACGGAGTGGGAGAAGAGAATGGCGGCCGAAACCCGAAATCGACCAAAACTTCGAACCCAAAAAATGTTTTAGATCATTTTTTTGTATGGAAATGCGTAAGCTCTAATCGAGTTAAATGTTGCTCTTCTTCAGGCCTTTGCAAACTTGAGAATTGACTATTTCATGAAGGAATTTAGGTGGTCGCTTGTGCGACTCGACGCAGCTCAGTTGGTTGAAGCAGACATTTGATGCGACAGTATCAGGTTCAATTCCCGGCACGAGCTCAAACCTATTCAATCACTGGGTATGCTTGAGAGTCTAGTGCTTCGCGCATAATTCAGAAGCAAAGAAGCACATAATTTCCCTTTTCTAAACTTATAAATGGGTGAAAAAAGAATAGAACTAGGGACCGCCTCACCGCAGTCAGCTGCAATACCGATTGGGCTCAACGGATCTTGCATAAGAGAACGGTCAATTTGAGAACATGATTAAAATAAGGCAATTGGTAGAAAATGGCCCTCTTTAAGCCTGCCTCTAAGCTTTTCAATTCTTTGGTAGATGCTTCTGGACCGTTTACTTCTTCGTTGACATACCAAAACGTCTGCACAAAATGGAACAATTTCTATAAATATAATGACGTACGCGTTAGCAGTTGCCTCTGTGTATGTGGGTCGAAATTGATGATTCCAGTTCAAACCTAAGTACAATGGGGAGGAAGAGAAGGCGGTGGATGAGGTAGAGGAGGGGAAAGGGGTGTGAGCGGGAAGTGAAGGGGGGAATGGGAAACGGGAAGTGGACCGGCAGACGTGTCAACAAAAGAGGAGCGTTTTAGCCAGCAGCGAGAAACGTATCTCAGGAATTAGAAGCCGCGGCGCTGTAGAGAATAAAATTGGCTAGGGGTGGACCCCGAAGTTTACGAGGATTTTATTGGGAAATCGATGGAGGCATGCGATAACGGCGCGCTGGGAGAGAAGGAGAGAGATGAAGAAGGTGAAGTTTTTGGCGAGGCCTAAGTGCGGGGAGGAGTTTTTGTGGTGGGATCTTAGGGAAATTGGTTATGGTCGGGGATACGAGATCCCGTGGCTATTTTCTACAGGGTAGCAGGTGAAAAGTGCGTGACAGGGCAAGAGATGGAGCGTTAGAGTGCTCTGAAAAAGAACTTTGCAAAGTTTGTTTTTGCCTGAAAGTCTAAAAAGCATTGGTTGCATCTGTGGTTTCAGTATGTTCCCATGTTTTGCATTAATCTTACCAAAATCGCAGTATACGTTTTCAAATTTTCATGTTTCTCACTGAAATTGCACCAAATATTTCTTAATATGATGGGACTATCTCTTATTTTCTTAGATTTTTATTAATCATAGCTAAGATTGAATACGTTTGTGAAGGTGATATTTAAAAATACTCAAGAATTTTTAAGGGGATTTGCAAAGGCTTAAACGGTTTCAAAGTAGTTTAATAAATGCATTTTTGTCAACGCTAGCTTATTAAACTTATAGTTAAAGAAAGGTCAATTATTGTTACTCATAAAAAATAATCATGTAATTAATTTGAAATTTTGTTGTTAAATAAAAAATAGTTTTCCGTGTAGAATTGGCAAGTTCGTTTGAAAATTAAAGCTGACGTTTGTATTTTTTTGCGCTCCAATGTTGCTTCCTGACGACGAACGTGCAGTGCATGCAGTCAGCAGAAACTACGTGCTTTGCGGCACAGCATCAGGGGGAGCTTTGTATCTGAATGCTGCTTGCCTGCTTTTGCTTAAAAGTTCGAACCGTGAATTCAATCTACGTGGTTTTTATCAATACATGTCATGCCTAACAAGGTCTGTTAATCCGATTTTCAGCCACGTTTGGTTTGGTTAGTTTTTGTATCTCCCTCTTGGCGTGTGGCGCTGACACAGTAAGAGCACCGCACAAAAGGACTTGTCATGTTCAGGGAGAGGTTTTTGCTCGAATGGCAAGGATCAAGTCTAAAGTCGATATTTGTGAATGGAGAGGCATTTTCGAAAATTCGATCGTCTCTTCCCCCCCTCGCCCACTTTATCGCTCAGCTGCCGATTCGATTTTATTGTGTCGACTGTGAGAGAGATAGCGTTTCGCAAGTGTAGATCAGATCAGGCCTTAAATTGAACGGCACTAGTTAAGCTCTTCATCAGATGGGCGCCGGCTGAATGTTATGAATCGCTCGCGACACTGCAAGGTCAGGGGTGTGACTAGCGCCACCAATTGGCGGACGCCGCCTGGGCAACTCGAATTTCAAGGTGAACTGAATTTTTGGACCTCTATCAGATGAAATTATATGTTGGTGTTTTTAATTTAGTGTAGAAGTTGTTGTGTTGAAATGCGGAGTGCAGGATAAAATTACACTAATTGAGCGGCTTGTAACCTTTTATAATTGGGTTTTAACTATCAAGTTACACGATGGTAATTCAGGATTTGTCGCGAACAATAACATTGAATATCGTTTTTGTTTCGATAGTTTTACATTTTTTAATTGTAATCGAGCACATCGGTAGATAAATGTGAACCTTTAATTCATAAGAACTGCGCACAACTAACTTTATAAAAAAACCCGAGTCATGAAATTGAAACCGAAGGCATAATATAACAGCGCTGTTTAGAGACCACTGGAACAAGTTTTGTGCAGCAATTATTCATTTTCGGATATTTGATAGACTATTTGATCAGTTGTAAATTTAAATTTGTTTTAATTGATTTTACATTGGGACGAGCGATTAAAAATGCTAACTCAATTTTTTAACAACCAAATATTGATGATAAAATGATAAAATTTGTACGAACCGATGGCTCAGTGGGTATGGGGACATGCTACGAAGCCAACGGTCCGGGGTTCGATTCCCGGCGCAGGCTTTCGTTTATTCGTTAGCCTGGGGTACTGGCGTCACCCCTGAGCTTCCTTTAAGCAGTCCAGAGCTTAGGGGTGGATACTTCAGTCTGGCTATTCCAGCTGCATCCCTCATCCCTTCCCTTCCCTGCCTCTCACATATCTCCAAAGAGACACAAGGGTGCAATATTCCTGTAGTGCACTAGGCTCTACGGTGAATTAAAAAAAAATTGTTTTTTTATTAATGGAATATTTTAAATATCCCCAAAAACATTTAATGGATTTTTGGTTGCAGCTGATATGGGAGAAAACTTAGTCAGTTGGCACGAGAAAAAATAATTTTGTTTACAAGGCTACAGCCAACATTTATCCGTGCTCCAAAAGATGTATAGCACACCACGTTACTCAATATGCACCAGCTAGCATATTGTGTGGGTGGGTCGGATTTTGGGGGTGGTCACTATGCAAAGGAGGGCGAGTCACGCATGCAGGCAACGGTCTCGTTTGTCTCGTGTTGCACGGAGTATTCCCCCCTAGCGTGTGCACTTGATTTACATGCGCGCCGGCCATAGACTTGCATAGACGTCCACCGACCAACTTGGTGAAACCTGAAATAGACAGTGAACTGCTAGACAAAATGATAAACGTTTGAAAATGTTAATTCGGCCTCAATATAAGGTTTGGATGTCAGGAAATGGACAATCCAGCGCTTAATTTTGACAGCGTAGTAATTTTGGATATTGCCACGTTGACAGCGCCGTCATTTTTGATTTTTGTAAAATTGAACGTTTAATCCGTTCAATTTGAATTTTAAATAACTTTATGCCCAACTCTGTCTAGTACTTTCGATACTCCCTCCAATGATGATACGTGATATCGATCGATAATATATATATATATATTTTTTTTATTATTCCGGATCACTGAGTGAATAACACTAAAGGAGGTTATTGTACCCCTCGTGTCGCTATGGCGATGTGTGAGGGGCACATTCCAGTACCACAGGATCGAATCGCGCCAGGAATCGAACTCCTTCTATGACCATAGCCACTGTACCACGGGGGCCGTACATATTATCGATAATATTATCGATAGTCTGTCAAAGGTTCACATAATATTGTTCAATCCCACCTTGGTCCATCCAACGGAAATGCTTATACGAGCGTGCCATACTTTCATTTTATAAAATAATACATACCGGTACGTAAATGTAATCATGCATATGTAAAATTTTAACAGTAAAACCATTTTTGTGGTAATTTGTTGTAATTAAATGTTATTTCCAACAGGATTATTTTCACAGTTATAGATATTCGAATCTCACCCTATTTCAGAACAATTACCATTTATTAGACGCTTTGATTTTCAAATCGGGGCAATATGTGCCAATCTGTCTCGTCATTCTATGCGGATCGTTGGCGCCTGCACCCCACGAACGCGGCACGTACATAGCCAAAGCCGTCAGCAGCGTGGCACACACGTCGTCGACGCTGGGTTTCGGGCTGTTTTTTTCACGTCTGCTCGCGCTCAATTCCGTCTCGTTTGCATAAACACGGGCAATTTTGTGAACGGACAAGCGGCTGCTCGGGCCGTCCCAGTTAATGTGGTTCGCAGATGGCGGAAAACGCTTCTCCTTGTGTGTGTGTTGGCTTTTTCGCGTTTGCTCGACGTGGTATGTGTGTGTGCGTACATACGTGTGGCCCCGTGATGGTGTCGCCTCTCTGGCTGCCGCGGACATAAAAAACCCGGGTATGACCCGCGCTCATCCGTTCAGTCTAATTTGGCGACCCGCAGACCCGATTTACAGCACAATTGAAAAAAACGGTGTAGGTTATTGCGATGGTTAAGGCATTGCTGCCCCTTTTTAATACTGTGACCCAGCCACTGCGTACAGGGTGGCGTTGCTGTTGCTGACAGTGGTTGCCAGTGTCTGAGGGGCAGCAGAAACTGGTTACGTACGCATAATAAGCTGAAATAGCTATAGCTCTGAGTTTAATTCCAGGAGTAAATAAAGGCACTGTTTTTTCCAATCTAAATAACATTCACCAATCAACTCGCGTTATATCATTATATCTTTTAACCTGAATGATTTATGGGGCATGCGCTGGCAACCAAACCAAGGACCACCCCACCGTTACAATACAGAATTGATTTCGATTTGAACCTTGCTACTTATTGTTCCATATGCGTGGTCTGTCACATTAAAGAATGACTAAACACGATTCTCTAGGTTCATTTGTGCCATTATAAGAAATTCTGCATTAAGCTCGTCTTCCTAATTTCCGCTAATTTATTCATTATTATAATTATTTCTCAATTCTGACAAGGAGAAAAATCAATGCAAATTTCATCAAGGGTAATGACGTCCATCTGGCAAGGCAAATAATACCTAGTAGGGAAACATACTATTGGGAAGAGTGTCGTCTTTCGTCATGGCCATCTTTATTCCATCTGATAGTGATGTGATAGCGAGGTGCTGATCGGTTATTGGGTCATTTCACGGGTCATTTCCGTGCGACCACTGGATGAGAACCGGCCTCATCCGTTTGGCACTGACCGGGCAGATGGGCACCCATTACGATCGCCCGCTACTTTTGAGAGGAATTAGGAGCGACGCGTGGCCAAGTTAGAGGGGCGGCGATTAGGAGGCTGCGGTGCTTTCCCCCATGCCAGCTCTCAGTTCAAGGGGAATAATGCCAAGAAATATATCCAGAAAGAGACGGTGATGAGCGACAATGGCTTAACCTGAAATTTCGCCGGGGTGCAGCGAACAATTTCCTATCAGATACCATTTGCTGATCAGTTCCGACAATATGCTACGTCTGCGGGAACCCCCTTAGAAAATAGGGCATTTCTCCCCCCCTTGACTGCATTGCGGGTGTTTGGTTCCACTTGGGTTAGGGCCACTGGCGAATGGAACGAGTACGTGGAGAAAGAGATTATGGTGGGATTGGGAGGAGTGAGGGGTGTTGGATTGGTATTGGGTGGGACGATTCACAGAGAGTCCTCAGATAGTTGGAAATCTGCGAGTGGTAAGAATCACGGATGGCGACGCATTGGTGGAGTCGACGAAGAGGGTCGGTCAAAAAGCGAGTCTTCTAAAGCGGTGCGTTCAATAAATAAAATACACAGTGTATATGGCCGAGAGGCAGCGTGCTCGCTCGCCAACCAGCGGATCTGAGTTCGATTCCTAGTGCAGCCGTACCAAAAAAAAAACTGTACCAAAACATAATTGGTCATATTTTGTTTAATATTCTATCAATTTGCTTGAAAAATATGTTCAATCACTATTTTTGAAATCCTTTCATACTGCCAACCCAAAATAAAAGTATCGAAATGAGATATGGCCAAATAGGAAGCCCCATACCTTAGAAAAGGCCACTTTTCTCTTGGAAATTGGATTCCCCGAAATAGTTAACTATCTTATACATGCGTGTATTTCAAGTGGATACAAGTTTTTCAACAAAAGGAGACGTCATTTTTGTCACCCCTGTATTACCAGTGTATCCTAACTTTTTCTATTCGAATGCGGTTGGAAATCACAAATAGTATTGTAAAAAAAAAGTAAAAATGATTAGGTTTAGAAATCGAGCCTTGTCTGCAGTCTCCGTGTCCGCCCCCCTTCCTCCCCACCTCCACCTCACTCGATTCCCCCGTTCGCTGAATTGCAGCACTTTTAAGGCAGATTGGTTTTTCAATATATTTTTCTAAAAGTCAGCAAGTTTGATTGAAAGATTCCTCTCCCCAGCGCGCGGTCTGCGCACTCGTCGTGGGGGTTGGTACGCCATGGCTGCGAACCACTTCAACCCCTTCCCCCGCCCCTTACCCCCCCCCATCACCATCACCACTCCAGCCCCTCTTTACCCCCTTGCCCAGAAACGTGATAAAAGTCTCGGGCGGGTCCACGCCGCAACGATCACCGAGTTTTTTCATCAGTCTCCTTAAGACTAGTCAAGACTAGTCGAAATTCTTTAGATAGTTAGATGGTTGCGGGTTTGAACTCAGGTCGATTTACCTTTAAAAAATAATATTGATTGATGTGACAAGGTTATTTTATGGCGGATATGTCGACCAGGAAAACATTTTAAAGAGTCTTCCTTTGTGTTAAGTCATATAGTTGTTAGAAAATTATTGTATGACTACGACCCCGTCTAACCCAGTCGGTATTGCGACTGACTGCTGTGTGGGCGGTTCCGGGGTCAATTCTCTACGCAGCCACTTGTTTATTCGATCCTGAGTACAAATGTACTCCTCACATATTGCCATAACGACACGCGGAGCGCAGAATATCCTTTATTGAGATTCACTTGAACATAGCGATCAGGAATTAAAAATATTTTCCTTGATTGATATTGAAACCTGTTATTTAATTATAATTTGTATGTACTGGATTTATTTGTTTCTGAACGCGTTATATGATTAAAAGTGTCCAGTTAGAGAATATGCGGTTTCTTGGGCAAATCCTTGGAGTGAACGTGACTTCAAAACTTTGGTATGCGCCGTGTTGCTATGACAATGTCTTTAGGGCACATAAACGAGTTACTCATACTTGAAATACATCTCTGGTTGTAGCTGGCAACCGCATACATAATCCCTTTCAGACCAACATTGTACTTCATGCATGGAACGACGTCGCCATCGTCCATACCAGGCAGAAAGGTTGAATTTGCCTTGTGTTAGGTCGTCATTGTTTGTCATCTCGACCGTGTTTCGACCAATTACGAGCTCTCCTTTTCGGGTCGGTTCTGCGCGATCTGTTCGGTCGGGTGTCTTAACGCGAACCTACCCTTCCCGTCATCCTTCGCGGCCTTCTCCAGACACGTGCGTAGGGGGAGGGGAGGGGTAGCTGAACGATTGCGCGGGGCGCAGCGACGAAAGTACAACAACGTTATTTGGCAGCAATTCCAAAGTTAAGTTCGATTTCGCAGAAATGAACTTCAACTTTACAGAGAAAAACTCTTCTCTCTGGCACTCTGGACCGGTTTCGGCTCCTTCACCATCACCACCACCCACACCATAGCCTCCATGCATGTTTTCAGACTGTGGCTTTAAGTTGCATGAATCTCTCAAGTTCAGTTGAAATAGAGAAAATGCAAAAAGTGAATTGGAAAGTTAAGATTTTTTTTCCGAAGACACATTTAATTAAAGCTTTTTGATAAGACATTTTTTTTATTATTATTCAAATCTCTCTTGTTGTTTTGTAAATGTGTAAATGTCTAATTTCCGCAATGCACGTTTTTAATAGTACCCCTGGATCAAATCCGGACAGATATACCGCAGCCGGTTGGAATGCCGACCGGGATACAAATTTAATACAATTATTTTTATTTTTTGACTGCGAAAAGTTACGAGTCTACGCGTTTCAGAAGCCATTTAGTTAACGCGGAATTGTTTATCACATGCGGTTAAAATCAAGTTGGGCTTTGTAGAAAAGAGCGTACGCACAAAAAAATTATGAAATAACAGCACGCGCTCTTGCGCGCGCGTGCCCAAGTGTTAATCGATGTCACAACTTCGCCATAATCGTGCCGGTGACACTGGGGCACGTGAAACGAACGCTCTTAAAACAAAATAAAGCGTGAGGGGGAGTTTGAGAATCGGGGGATTGGCGATTTATGGACACAGGAGAGATATTCTTTTCCCGACACTACTAGTCTTATTTCACAACGCGAGCTTAGGTCTTTCGGTTAACGCGCAGAAAATGAATGCAACGGCTCAAGCAGTCAGCCGTCATATCGATGTGTATGGCGAGCGAAAGGCGAAAGGAGGGGGGAAAAATAAAACCGCAGACTCTATGGAAACATTTGTTCATCCTGTACTTTCGTAAGAGAGCGCCATGAGCAAGAGATAACGGCGTGCTGTATCTTCTTGAGATCACTTTTCCGTGGCCGCTGTGCGTTATTACTAGATTGCGCTATTTTAGTTATTTGTCAGGTGAGTGAATTGTCAATTTTGTCATTTGTCAATTGTCAATTCAATTCAATCAAAAAGTGAATTTGTCAGTCCTGTGAATAAATTAGCTACGATGATTATTTTCTAGAAACGTCACCAAATGTCAAGCGTAAATGTCAAGCTGTAATTTAAATTAATAAAATAAGTTTGCAACAGTTAGGTGCGTCACCTTCTATTTAAATAATATGCTTGAATGTGATTTGTTTAGCGGAAGCGCTTTAGTAAAGCACTTTCAATAACTAAAGCCTATTGAAACACAGTATTAGTGAATAGAACTGTTTCACATTCTTCTGCCGTTTCCAATGACAACCTAGCAAGGCTGTGCCCACACAAGAAAAGTGTGGACACCCTTGATGTAGTGCCACAAGTGAATTTTTTATTTATTTAAATCACAGTACCAAAGGATAAAACAATTCCCTTCATCTAACACTCTTCTGAACAAGCTTTTCAATTTTGGAACTGATTTCTTGGGTAAAGAGGTCTGAGGAGGAGTCAGACCATGTCTTTCTTGAATATGGGGCTGACCAAGGTTCATTGTGTCTATAATTGGTTCGGTAATCAGATTTTGATGCTTGGTAAGGCGCAGCAAATAGAATGACTCAAATTGAATTACTTTTGTTTAAGCATGGTCAAATACAGAAAAATTCCCAAACAGAACAAAAGATTATCTGTTTGATCGAAACTCGTGCATTCATTTAGCTATACTGGCGCATCCATGCAGTTAGTATCAGTTAACTCCTTAAAAAAATACAATTAACGAAATATTAGTTTGGTAGCAGAAAGAAGGCAAAAAAGTGTGAGTGAAAAATGGAAAATAATAATGATTGAATTTTAATTGAGATTTTCGCACTCTTTTAAAATTGGCGACAGTTACCAATTTGAATACAAATTATTGTATTATAGGTTAAAACATATGCAGGGTTGCTCAGAAAAAAGGGCCCACTACAAATGTCGTTTTAGTTTCTATAATAATGTATCGATTCGTTTTATTTTTTACAAATACAGTACTAATATACAAACATCTTGGTCATTTCATTTTATTTTCGAAATGACTTCCTTTGGCTTTCACACACGCGCGGAGTCGTACGCGCCACATTGCAGATTGACGCGACAGTAACGTGTTTGTCAAAGTTCATTTTACGCGGAATATTAGCCGTCTGCTGAAATGTACATTTTTGTTTTTGCTGTTGGAGCATATGTGAAATCTTCATTTACCATTAGGTGAATGCTTTTGTTGACATTTTTAGTTTTGAAGAAAAGTTTTTGTAGCCCATTTGCATCAACCAGGTCGATGTTTTCAGTGGAACGCATAATGCGCTAGCGACCACTCATCTTACGGTGTCCCTCATAATAAGAATTTCCCATCTTCTTCAAATTATCTTTAAGTATACCGATAGTCCAGCTTTGTCGGGGAACACTTAATAGCTGCTTAGCATCGTAATTGTTTCTTTCGCAATTGTTTTTTAAAAGCGCAACAGCATTTTTTTGTTAAACACCATTTTGAACTACTCTATTTTCGCATTCTGCTTATTCAGCAGACGATATTGGAACTTAGCCATAATGCAGTACGATTTATCTTTCGGAATTCAAAACTACATGATACTAGGTCACCGTATACAAAACATTAAACGTATCGGTACAATATTATAGAAAATATAACGACATTTGTAGTGGGTAACAAATTGGTCAAGTATTAAAAATAATCTGATCAAGCAAGGAAAATACGTGTATAACAAAATTTTAAACTTTACTGATGCGTTTTGTAAAAAGCTTTGGAGAATCGTTATCGGCAACAGAATATTTCGGCGAAAAGAGCAATTCCATAATCAGTTTTTTTTAACTTCTTACATTGTAACAGCGTCTGAGTGGCCCCTAATGAGAAAATAAAAATGTCGTCATCGCCTTTTTTAAGAAAAAAACGAGAGCGTGCTCGCAAGGAGCTATTCAAAATTTATTTTTCATTCTTCGCAGAAACGCGTTCATATACACGTAGAATCTGCCACGCTACCACGAAATGTTCTTTGGCGACTGACTCTTCCCAAACCACAATTTTTTAGTAGCGGTTTTTCTTTCAACGTGGTCGCGCATTCTTGCTCTATAAGAGTAGGCGTCTAAAGTTAACTTGTCTGATATGGCTAAACCATTTATTGGTACTTATTTTTCAATGTAATGGTACGTCCAACCTGGCCGAGTAGTGAGCGTGCTCGCTCGCCGACCAGCTGATCTGGCTTCGATTCCCGGTGCAGTCGATCGTTGAATTGGCGCGTGGTACTTCGCGAAATATAGCAAACCACCTCTGTATTCTGCCAAGAAAACCCAGGGGACTCTTGGCTTTCTGAAGTCACCAGGTGTCGGGGGATTGAGGGTCTGGGTCCGGAGACGACGCAACAAAAAAAAAGTTATTTCTCGCTTGTTTTCTGGGAAACTTCATAGGTCACATTATTTCTTTCAATTGTCTGATCGAGCGTTGTTATGAAAAGCAAAAACATTATTGAAAAACTGCGCTGAATACACTGTGGTCAACTTAATCCTTCACTCACTGAGCTGACACCAAAAATAATTTTTGAAATGCGTCAGAGGTAACTTGACTTTTAAGTTGCCTCTAGTTACAGTGTTGAAAAGAAAAGGCTGTATTTCGTACCATAGTCAACGGCGATTGAAGATGCGCGTACTTACTGGCTGGCGTTTCAATTTTTACGACCTCTAAAAAGGGGAAGCAGCCCAGAACCGAAGCCACAAACACCCGCAGCCAACCAGTGATCGCGACGCCAGAGTGTGAAAGACAATGGCCGGCAATGGCTTTTAGTTGTTCGCGATCGAGAAACGACAGCGAATCGCAGCCGCCATAGTCCGCACTTTTGGAAATGATAATTGTAGTTTATTTGTTCCAATCACTCTACCTCAGTGAAAATCATTTCATTTTAAAAACAAAGTAGATGTGATTTATTAGTAGGATCAAAAAAACCCCCTCCCCTTTGCACATTTGACTGACAGTTTCGTTAAATGAAAAATAATTTATTCTAATTTTAATATATTGGCTAAAGACTACCAACTATTTCCATGTAATGCACATCCAATACCAATACAGTATAAATTAAAAACTGATGTAAATGAATATGAACAATTTATGACCTATTATTACACAATTTTACTATTTGTGACAAATTTGTGAAGAATTACAATTCATTTATTATTATTATTATCGTTATTCATGATCACTTCAAAAGATATTCTGCACCCCTCGCGTCGCTATGACAATATGTGAGGGGAACATTTTGACCATTCGCACAATTGCAATTTAAAATGTTGCACTAGCTTGAACGAATGAAGCTATTGAGCATTCGTTTGACTCTCAGGCTCGTAATCTGCCTTTGACGTACGGCTATGTGGCTTTTGCCATTTCATCGGGTGCAAAATGCCGGGACTACGTTTCCCCCGACTACCAGAACCGCGAATTCGCATTTCCCGGGCAAGAGACCGACGCTGCAGCCATTTCCCCATGCAACAACGCATGTCGGGTTAAAACTTCTTTACACATGCGATGCGTGGATTTGTTTCGTATTTACAACATATTATTACTTTATAGATATGAGCGTTTATCTATTATGGCGGGTGGGTTTCGGCAACAACGGCATGCTGCGCCTGCCTTACAGAGACCCCCCCCCCCCAAACATTATAGAACCCACAGCACCTCCAAGGGTTGGACAAAATAATATAAACTGCTCTTCTAGGTGCACAAACATACATGTTTCCATTATTTTGTCAAACCATGTTGCTTTATACATCTACTACGGAAACGATATGCCCGGGCTATTCGGCATTCACGACGCCGACGACGATGTTTCTAGAGGAGGGTGGAAAGTCGGGGGGTGGCAAGACGGTGGTGGGGGGGGGGGGGGATTTAATACACACATACACTGAATGGGAATGGGGCGAGAGAAACAAATGCGAAGCAGTCACGGTAGTTTGGCATTCGAGACACGGCCCGATTTTGCTCTCTAATCCCTGGGTTCGTTCGCGACTGAAACTAGTCTGCGTCCAACGAGATTGGAGGAGTTGGAGACCGGGTATGGTTTCTTTTCACGGTCTTTGGCCACTGTCTAAACGGGATGAGATGGCTGAATTTTAGCCTTTTATAATCCTTCTATCAGTAACACATGTTCTGCAACATTGCCTGAAGAAGTCTCGATAGTTGAAAGGGTCGAATATAGACAGAGATACCGTAGGTCCAGAGATAAATTTGTGGGTTCGAATCCCTGTCTGGAGGGAATTAATTTCTTCATAAATATCCGTCCAGCCCGAAATTTTTCGTTTTGCTCTGATGTTAGGTTCGGGTCCCGGTTCGTTAGGAATTCATTTATTAAAAGCAATTGTCAGGCAATTTTGTGCAGCTTATTGGCTGTACGGTCAATAAGAAATTCACATTATCTGGTATTAGTCTGTCGTAAGACGCCGTCCTGGGAATTGTGCTGGGTTGTAAAGGGTTGACGCGGTAATCGTACAGGGCACCCTGTATTTGGTACTGGTGTGGTCAATTAAAAGCGCTTATAACGTTTAGACACCGACCGTGTGAGCCCCGTTTACCCTCGGAAGCGGTTCGCGCGCGTTTATTTTTCCCCGCTTAGCGCGCGCAACTGTCGGTCGAACGCCGTACACGCTTCACTAGGTTTACACTAATCGTTTGACGACCACTTGGTTACTAGAATTTTTTTTTTTCGCGACGTTCTTCACCCCCCATTGCGAGCAAATACACCGAAGCAGATTACGACTAAGTTGGCGATGTCGTTCATGAGCACTCCGCGCTGCCTGGCGGGCGGCCCGCTTAGAGGGGTTGCTTTTCGAAAGTGCTCCACCCGAGCTCTGCATTCACGTCAATACATTCATGTCGACACATTCTTACCCCGTTCACACAGCTTCGTTGGGCGCAAATTATGATTTGCTTTGTGTAATCGATTGGTCTATACTGTACTCTGTATTTGTAATTAGGCAATTGTAACTTTATACCGCACGTAGCACTACACAATCAGAAGCGAATTGTAGTTTTGTATTTTCTGCTTAGCTTCGATGCCTGAATAATTAAAATTTAATATGTTATGCATAATTTACTAGGACAGTCATGTTATCAACCATGAAGTTGTACCTGGTACGAAACTAGTTTTGGCTACATATTTCTACTGCCAAAGTCGTGAAAGCAAAACGTTGAGTGGTCAAAAACTTGTTTCAGAACCGAAGGCCCTGTAATTAGACACCCTCTCATTCAGAATGCCCAATAATTTGCCCAGCGCCGCTGAAAACGTCCGCTAGTGTGTGTCCTATGAGCATCGGGTATACGTGTAATTATTGACCCGTCTTGTTGCCGGTCTCGCCACACCAACGCAACCCAGGCGCCACGCCAGCTAAATTCGCTCACCGCTCGGTAGCGGCTACCTACCCCGCGTCCAAATCTCCCCCCGACAACCCGACAACAACCCCGATCTCCAATTTCACTTACATTTCTTTTTAGCCAACGGCTCGCGCTGGCAACACCACACGTGCAGCTTGGCGTATATACGACGACGACGCGCTGGGTCTCTTAACACGAGTTGGCGACCGCAGCGCCGTTACCAATCTACGTCGTCACCGCCACCTAATTAATCTAATTCCGTTTTCTCGTCCGCCTCAATTTAGCTCACCTCCGACGGATTTTACCTAATTGCAGCCACTAGAAAATATCGATTATCTGCGGTCGTAGAAAAGGTGGCGCGCGGGTCGTGTTAGAAAGGGAGTGGATGAGGGCGTTGGGATAGGGAGGATGAGGAGGAGGAGGAGCTTAAGGGAAAGCAAACGGATGTTACCCCCGGGGGGTGGGGCATGTAAGCGGTGACGTCAGCGCTGGCGGGTTCTGGGGGTGAATGATTTCGAAACGGACTTTCCAGTCCGTTTTGTCGTGGGAAAAAATACCTGCCGGCTTGCAAGGCACTGTGGATGATTAATGTTTTGGGCTGTTTACAAATAAGGTTGTCCTATGGCTTGTGTCTCCTTAAATATTTGGTACGTTTTAAAGCATTTTTTTAAAACAAATGTTAGTGATGCGCACAAATGGCAAAGACCTAGCCTGATTAAATCGAAAACATTAGTATTCGTAATTCAATTTATGATTATAAATAAATATTGGGGTGAATATAAATGGCAAGCCATGGTCTATAAATAAATATACGAGGTAAATATTGAAGGATTGTACAACGAAAATTAAAATAATAACGCTCAGCATATATATTTTTTTTACAATAATTAAAATTTGTGTTGTTATGTCCCTCGCGCCGTCTCGTGATCCCGACACCTGGTGACTTCAGGGAGCATTAGTTCCCTGAGATTTATTGGCAGAATACCGAGGTGGCTTGCCATTCCCTTTCTCCGACGAATCCAACGATTGGCTACACCGGGAATCGAACCCAAATCCGCTGGTCGTCGAGCGAGCACGCTCACCGCTTGGCCAGATCGGACATACATTAAAATATACAGAGAGAAAATAATAATAAATTATGCCGAAAGTTGCACTTCTATCCCATGACAGATACGGTGTGTCAAATACTTGTAGTTCTGTGAATCAGCGATGATGGCACTTCACTAAAGGCTAGTTGCCTTTCGAATCCGTACTTATCCGGTAACTTATCAAGTATTTTGTACACAAATATATCAGTCACGATGTAGGTATCACAATGTTGAAAGATCTACTTGTATTTTAATTTTAATTTTCTGTGTGTTCTTTTCTTTTAAGTCTACCGTAAATCTACTTAGTAATAGCAATGTCATCCAGTCGAACTAAAATGTGAATAAATGTATTTGTCGAAAAGAGAAATTTGGCAGTAACCTAAATCTAAAAGCAAAAACTGGCGAGAATACAATCCGATGTTTATGTTCGTTCTTCTTGGGGTGGGGGGGGGGTGGTCGGCCATTTTGAATTTGCTGACGTCGAACAATAATATTTGGACGTATCCACAATTCCACTCTACGTCACGGACATTTTTTTTTTGCATTCATATGTTGGGGGGTGGAAAACGCCCTCCGAAGCCCAAGCAGGGAGGGAGAAGGGGTACGTTAGTTTGAACTGCTAAAGGGGTGGTGCAGTGGTGGAAAGAGAAAAAAAATCACACCGCGTTTGTTTTTAGCAACACCACCGGCCATTGTGAGCGGCGCGCCCATAAAATGCCAGTAATTTTTTTCTATCTATCTATCTCTCCCTTGCCTTTTTTTTTTTTTTTGGCAGCAGGACACGTTTTTCGTTGTATATGTTCCTATACATACTCGTATATATATGTGTTTGGCATCCCAGCATTTTTATTGCCTTACGGATTGACGCGGAACAGAGATAAGAGTAGAACAGAGGTTGGCAAAATATCTGATATATACCCTGTATGCGTATAGAAGGACATTGGCGAATTTGGACCGTCTCTGTTCTGCGCTAAACTGTGGTCGTGTCCGTTATTAGGCGATAGGTCCAGCGCCATGTATGAGTCAAAATACATGCGCGAAGCTTTAAAGTGAAATTAAATTCTAAAAACCATCAGACTCGACATAGGCATTTACAAACTCTGTATTTAGCACGTGCGTATAGTACTCACTGATATAAAAACATATCGGTAACGTGAAATCAATGTGAATTAGTTTAAATGCAACAGCAACTTGTATGTTTGTTTCTCCCCCATGGCGCCGCCAGTAGTTTTCACCGCAGAACACTTTAGTTCAGTGTGATTGTTTAATTCCGGGAGCAATAATAAACCCCAATCTTTTCAAGGCCACTGGTCTCGAATCTTTGTTTACGGCCTCACCGCATTACAAACGAGCTGGCGGTGATTGCCTTATTAGGGGGTAGCATCAGTCATTTAGTAGTGCGTTGAGGTGTTCGGTGATATAAATATCACTATGAAAGCTTGATTTAGTACGTGGTAAAATCAAACATTGTTGATGCTGTTGATCAGCAGCTAGATAACCTTTTAGTATATTTTTGTAAACTTATTATTTTAGTCAAAATACCTCTAGCATGATTGCCAGATGGAAACTATCCATATTTTTGGACAATTTCTTAGTAGAATCGTCCATCCACAGTCACTATCACCTTACCTCCCAGTCCCCGTGACACATACGGGTAAACCCTCACGAGTCTTAGTCGTTGGCCCATCCCGGAACAAGTTTGGTACAACGCACCCCTCTTCCCCCTGAGATCCCGTCCCACCCCCAAGTCCCTACGGTACGCGGGTCGCCGCAGCTGCCGGCATCACGGTTGCCTGGCGCCGGCACAAGAGAGCGATAGAGAGAGAGAGAGAGAGAGAAAGAGCGTCGGGGCCATCATCGGGTGAGGGAAAAGGAAGAGAGCTTCGAACAATGATAGAAACAAGCTTAGAAGTAATCTTGGCGAAACGGGAGAACCCGACTGTCGCGCGCGCGTCTGCGCCAGAGACCAACACAGTTTGAATGAGATACGAGGCGGTTGCGCGGGGGTTGTCCGATAACGGCCCCGACACCAAATGATCCGAATTTATTCGCTAAAATATTATTTTTGGGTGTATATTGGCATGCAGATTAGAATAATTTATCGCTCACTTTGCTGCGGCAATCAATACCTGAATCGTGAGAAAAGGTGATCCAATTTTAGCTATTGTGAGAAAAGTGCGAGTAATTATGAAAATGCCATTCATTGAAGATATAAATTAATTATACATTTATCAAGATATAACTACAATACATTCGAAGTTGGTGGCTATACATAGCGTCATTTATAATTTAAGTGGAACTAGACCGCGTTGCCAAATTCCAAATTTCAGTGAAATATTCAATACATGTGTATTTAGAATTATTTATATTTTATTACTTGTTCAGTATGCGAAACAAAAAAGAGCAATTTAATTTCTCAACCAATTAAAACGAATTACAAAAATCATGTATGCGGGGAATTTGAAATACCAGGGGCTTGCTTTTTTAACTCACAAGCATAAAAGTCAATTTATTATTGTTAATTTCGTGCTCATAATGTATTTGACCAAATTGTGAACCGATACCATATCGATTAGCCCTCGCTGTTTTGCCAGCCCGTTGCGCACATGCCCAAAATCGTACATCGCCTGTATATATATGTGCAGTGGATGCTGGGGACTCCCGTAAAACACCCCCATAAAATGCATGCAAAATATATATATATATATATATATCACGCTGTTCTCTATAATCCCGAAACTTCGCCTCGTCTCCTTTCGACGTTCACTACGCAACGGTAGGGGAGGAGGGTGGGGAGTGGGGGTGGGATAGAAGTAATCTTCAATCATGGGAATTTCAGTCTCGAAACGCGAACGCCACTATATGTCCCGCGAACCGAGAACTCCTTCTCTCTTCTCTCCGCCTGAAACCACCACCTCCTCCTTCTCCTCCTCAACCATCATCGTGGTGAATAGATCTATGCACCTCTGAAATTGAGGCAACACATGGTGGCACAAAGGGCGACCAAACGCATGCTGATTTTTCCGAACCGTGCAGGGTTGTACGTTTTTCTCCCCGCCGCCTCGTATCAACTTATTAGCCGGTCCAACATTAATGTGGACGGCAAGCGAGATGCGACTAGGAAAACGTTTTTTGCCGTTTGATGAGCCTGGGTTGCACCCTCTTTCGTAGTTTCTCCAATTAGCGACCCGAGAGTAATTTTTTTCGACGATTAAAATGGGGAGTTGTAAAAGCGGTCGTGAACGGGTAAAGGGTTGCAAAAACTAATTGACAATAAAACAACAGCCTTTTTGCTCCCTCTCACATTTTTATTTTATTATTTTCGTTTGATTTTCGTACGTATAAAAAGGTGGAGCTATTTTTTTTTGTCTTCCAAGAGGTGGTGTTATGGTGGGGAGAGAAGACGATTAAAGGGCGCCCTCTAGCCTCATGACACCGTCTGTGTACCCTTGCCAGCTCTGTTTATTCCGGTTTAAAGGCGATTGAATTGAGAAATCCAAAAATATTGAAAATAATAATTAATACCCTGTATGTAACAATTCTGTGCTCAGTGCTGTCACGTTATGCTGTGATGTGATATGTGTATGAAGTACAACTCCTACAAAAAGATCTCAATACGTCGAGTCCCATAGTACCAAATATCACGTATTGTGTTTTCTTACCAGGCGATTCCTAGCCTATCGTGTCATATAAAATCAATCAATTTAAATTTAAATCAG
>JAUJYS010000742.1:0-20759 GCA_033995665.1 Melogona broelemanni
TCGCTGTACTGATGCTGTGATTTGCACGCTGTGCGTGCAGTCGCAGTGACTAGTAGCGTAGTGAAATACTGGCTTAAAGCACATCGACAAGTCGCCGCTAAGAACAAGAAGGATTCTTCTTTTATAGACATGACTGAAATAACAAACATGACTTTAATAAATTCTAGGTCCGTAATTTCAAATGGCCTCTCTCGATGTCGTAGGAGTTTACCAGCGACATGCCATAAAAGGGTTATGTATTATGCTTTGGCCATCAACTCGGATACAAAAGCCCGTCTAGCCAGTCGCAAACCAGCCGTAGCCGAAAACAGAAACAAAACATTTGACAGGCAATCATATCAAGGTTTCAGACGGAAGATTTACTGCTACGCCGTATATTTCACGTACACGCCCCCACCCCCTCATATACTCCATGTATCGCACATGGTCAGCGGTTTTCGAGCGCTCAAGAACAGAGGAGTATGCGGGGGATCCGCATTCAGCAATAACAAACAAAAAAAAAGATATATTATTTTTATTTCATGCTGACGGCTACACTGTAGATTCGAAGGAGAGAAAGGAAATGCGGCGAAACCATCCGCGCTTCACTGACTCGACATTGGCAGACTCTGTATTAGCGATCCCCATGAATGGACTCTGCTCAAAAACTTCATCAAAAGTGGTCAGCCAGTTCTTTATTTAAAAGGAGTGGATCGTTGCCCAGGGTATACGTATAGACCACCCGAACGCTCAATAGATAATGATTCAATATTGATTGGTTATAGCTGACTCTGGTCTTATAATTTGCATAGAGATTGGCAGTATTAGGTAAGAACGGAAAGAAAAAGTTCCATTCCGACGAACTTGTTCCTTTTTTTGAGAAACTCTTGAACGCCAAGGTTCCTTTTCCTGGGAAAGAACAATAGGAACGGTTTAGTTGATTTTTTTCAGGAGCTGGAGCTAGTTCTGGCGACCTATCTTTCACTTCCTTATGTCATTATTGGAACGACCTCTTAAACTTTGAAGAAAAATAAATTTTACTTAGACTTTTAAATAAATGATAGTTTACCACAAACCAACCTGAATGGTCACAAGCATGAACCTTAACATTATTCGAGAAGTAGACCAATATACAGAATACTGATTAATGTATACAAAATGTCGTCTGAAATGGAAAAATTAAAAAAACAACGAATGAGTCCCAGGACAGACTGAGGGTGAAGACAACTGAGTAAGCGAGACTCTAATCACAAAGCAGAAAAGTTAGAACAGACCCAAAAAAATGTAATACTGTAATATGTCATTGTGTGAAGTGCTCTCCAAGAAAGAATTTTTTTTTTTTAATTAGTTAACACCTGAACAGGCAGTGATGATATATAATGGAGGGTGACGCTTACGCTTGATGCCCCGGGCGTACTTTTTTTTCTCAAAAAGAGACCGGGCGGTTACGCCACGCGTTTTGTCTCTCGTCACGTCGATCCATATAAATTGAAAAACTAAGAGATTGAGTTGAGGATGGCAGCTGCGGTAACTAATTTGTTAGAGAGGGGAGAGAGACCAGAGACTTCACGGTCTGCGGTTCACGCCATCTCCCCCGTCGCAAACGTGCGCCACCGCTCATCTCATTAAGGATAGAGTTTGTGAAGCCACTTATTTTCTAACGGTAACGTCTAGATAAGGAAAAAAATGTCCGGCGACTTCATAACTGCGACGAGAGCGCGCCAAAGGCAGCGTCAAGTGAATAAGTTAAAACAGGCAGGCAGTTTTATTCGGAAAGCATTAAGAAAATTAAAAATAGTGAGATTGGTATTTTCCCCTATAGTACAGACTGCAGACTACGTACAGTAGTGCACTGCCGATAGTACTAAAACTTATTATTATTTCTATTGGTTTGTTATTATTTATTATTATTATTCCTTTTTTTATTACACATCCGCATATGGCCGAGTGGTAGCGTGCTTGCTTACCAAATACCGGATCTGGGTTCGATTCCTAGCGCATCCGATCGTTGGATTGGCCTGTGGTACTGCGCGGAGGAAGGCAACGGCAAACCACCTCTAAATTCTGCCAAGAAAAACGCAGGTGTCGGGGGATCGAGGGTTGGGGTCCGGAGACGACACCCTGCTTTTAAAACCAGTCCCAGAACTGACTAACTAACCACCAACCACTTTATTATTATTATATTAATAATAATTAATAAAATTTATTTTCTATTATACTACTTGGGGTATACTACGTTTTCGACAGAAAATTTAATCCAAAATCCGTCAACGGTTTCAGGCAATGTGCATAGGTAGCGTTGACGATATAGGACGTTTTTAAGCTTAAACGAATTGGGGAACATGTTCCGGTTACAGCACCGAAAAGAAAAGACAAAAATACACTCCGACTGAGCACACTAACCTTTTGTAAATATACAAATGCTCAGTCGGTGTATTTATTATCTGATTTTCCGAATAATCTCCTAATTATGATGACGATGCGATGCTTTAATGGTCAATATGGAAGGATCGATAAACTAAAGGGAACTTTTAGTTTATAAAGCTAATTCGCCAGTCTTTTTGTTTTCCTGCGCTGTTCCAGAACGATGTTTCCCATTCGTACTTTGTGCGAGCGACGCTAGATGGCTCTGGCGAAAGAATTATTGAGCGCGCAAGGTCAGGCAGCCAGCATCGCCTTTCTATATTTAAACGTCCCATTGTCGTCTTTCAGAGAGTTGCAACCCTATTCCGCCAGAGCAGTTTTCAATCAGATTCGGCGTCAAAAGAGGCGAAGAAGAGAGATCGTATCTGTCGTCGCGGAGGTGAAAACGCCGCCCGCGCACTCCCCCTCACCGCCCCCTTTCCCCATTTATGTACACACAAAGGCCGAAAGGCAACGCCGTATCAGCGGGTCCAGCGCCAGATCGCGGGCGCGTGGCCGTGGCGAGAGCGCTCGTAGCCCCCCCGACCCGACAGCGTCCAACTATAGATTGCCAACAAATAAATTTCTGACGCCGTGTGTTGTTGTATGTGCTGCTGCGCGAGTGTGTCGTACGCGGGGATGGAGAACAACATTTGCGTTGTCGTGGATGCGAAGAGGGGAGGCCGGGGCGACCCGGCTCCGTGCTTTTATGGGGGCGCTCGGGGAGCGCTTTCGCGCAAGGCCGGTACAACGGACATCACCGTACAAAGAATTAAAAAAGTAAGAGGCGGAGAAAAAAAAAGGACAAGAAATTGTGTAGTGGTGTTGTGCAGTGGTGAATGGTTAGGTGTGTACACGGGTGGCAGATGCATACATTTATATTGCATAGAATAACTAATAATAAGTAATCTTTGGAGTTAGTGATAAAAGTGGGATAATAAATTAAACGATAGTGGTGCATTAAATACACGCTGCGATAGATGTAGAATTCATTGAGAAAACTGATTAAACGTAAATAAAATCAGTGATTTAAAGTCCGATAGTAAGACACTTTTAATCCGTCAGGTACAGATAATTATTTATTAGAAGAGAAAATGCCTTTTAGAGTTGATTGTTCTCAATTTAGGCTAAGAGAAAATGCAATTAACCTTTTAGGGTGAAATTGGTTTACAGAAAGTTCATTAAATCATGGAAATATTCCGTTAACATTGCAAAAACCTCTGTAAATTGGTTGGTTGGCTATTCAGTCCTGGGACTGGGTTTTAACACCAGCATGTCGCCTCCGGACCCCGACCCTCAATCCACCGACACCTTGCGTTTTTCTTGGCAGAATACAGAGGTGGTTTGTCATTGCCTATCCCCACTCTGTACCACGAGCCAATCAACGATCGGCTGCGCTGGGAATCGAACCCAGATCCACTGGTTGGTGAGCGAGCACGCTTACCTCTCGGCCAGATCGGATGCATTCTGTAAATTGGTATCACCAATTTCTGACATGAACATAAAGTCGCTCAAATCTGTCGACATATTTTCTCCTTGCGTTATAACGATCATATTCTTTATTTTATTGAAAAAATGATGATTAAAACGTAAAATCACATCGACTTCTACGCTTAATTCTGCAGAGACACATTGAATACACGTAGGTATGAACTAGCAAGATGCTACAATGCGACAGGAAAGTCTTAGATGGATACATCCGGAATGCAAATTTTATGCAACTATGATTTTAGCTACCCGATACAGCTGTACTGTACATTGCGGGTAACCTCTACCGCCTGTAATGGAACGGGACACAAATACTTAGCAATGACTGTTTAGCCGCTAGCCTCAAAAGCCGGAGATTAGCCCCCACCTACCTCAACAACAGAAAATAGCCGGTTGTAAACTACGTCCCATTTGCACTCTAATGCGCGCGCGGATCTCATTGCGCTTCGGCACCACCGAGCGAGACAGGAGCGCCGCCCGAGAGCGAACGCCGCGCTGCAGCTCACCGGCCGTCTTATCTGTTTCCCCCCGCGTGCGCCACCAAAGCGCCAAACACACCCGCGCGCGCGCTTACACACAGAGCGATGGCTGAGCGAGCATCCGCGACAGATTTATGAACACATCTCGGAGTGGTTTACACTGTGCTAATGGGCCATCCATTGCCTAGGGGTTGCTGACACGCAGGGCGGTCTAGGGGGCGAAGGGTGTGGGTGGCGACGAAGCGTTAAGGGGTGGGAGGTGGTCGGGAGCGACGGCGCCCATCTGCCCTAACGCATAAAAGCGAAAGTTTATGGCGAGCGGGGACGCCATAAAGTGTCCACGCATGCATTGCTTCGCCTGGCCCTGGCCGTAGGAGAGACGTGGAGCGGGGCAGCTGCGCAGTTAGATATTTCCCTGGCATTACTCCCGCCGCTTCCACCTCCTCCCTCATTTTTCCTATCAGTACCGATCCGATCCCTCTTCCACCATTCGCAACCCCACCTCGGACCGAGCAATTGCGGGTGGTTTGTGAAACGAACATGTTACTCCCCCCCCCCTCTCTCCTCTCCTCATCCAACATTTGTTCTACGGTCGGTTCGATACTTGGGGCGGTGACCATCGGCATCACGGTCAACGGTTGTGAAAATCTCAGCAGCAGCCACAGGACATATCATTTAATAGCGGGGAAAAATGAATCTGAAAAAACAATAAAGTTCGGAGTAGCGAGAGAGAGGGTGGAGGAAGGGGGTGGCGCGAAATGTATTTTAGAAAATCTTTTCGACATGCCGCAGAAGTGTCGACACGGCGAAAAACGGCTGGACGCAGATTTCGATCGTTGGAAACTGTGGGGTTGGTGTTACCACCCGGAGAGAGTGAGAGAAGGCCGAGAGCGGTAGACTGGCCGTGACGTCACCACGGTCGATTCCTTTGGTGGTCTCGTAAAATCGGATGTGTGGGTAAATTGTTTCTGAATTTCTCGCAAAATTGTGATGAAGTGCTTTGAAGTAGCATTGTTTGATTATAATGAATTTCGTCTGCCACTCACGATTCAATTGTCATTTCAAATCGTATATTGTAAATTGATTAAATAAAATTAATTACAAATCTGTAAAATAAAGTCCACTAGTTAGACATTTTTAATCTGTCGGTTGCCGACAGATTAAAAATGTCTAATTAGTGGATTTTATTTTACAGATTTGTAATTAATTTATTAAAAGTGAAATAAAAGGCTTTATTTCACTGATTTATTACTTATTTTATTTGTTTAGTTTTTTCTCTCGCTTCATTCAGTCACAACAATGCATATCAATACAGATACAGAAGGTTCTGTACCCCTCTTAGAGCTCGAGCCTTATAGCGAGGGACACATTTTTACCAGTACCCCGGAATCAAATAATCAAAAGCCCGCACCTGGAATCGAACCCGGTACCGCCGCACCGCAGTCAGTTTCAATACCAACTTAATTTGCATCAGCACCACCATAGTTTTCATCATTTCATCATTTGTTACGCAAAACTTGGACGTTCTGTATACCAATGCTCCAAAAGCGAAAAGGATTGGCGAACCAGCCTAATTGACGGCAAATAGGCAAGCACCGGTGCCTTACATGAAGCTATAACGGGGGGAGCTTTTCGTAGCGCCCGTTATACGCGCGTACATGGCGGCGCAAAAGTGTACTCGTGCTTGTCATTGGCGCACACTCATGGTTTTAACCAAACATTATAAAACAATTTGGCATTTATTAAATGCAGTCAAATATAACTTTGTATCTTGCGTCTGACAACACTTAAAAATTTATATTCCAATATACTTTTAAACACTGATCGAAACACATCAAAAATAAAATAAGTGATTTTTTGACGTCTACTTTGACGAATACAAATACATTATGTCCACGAACACTTTCAAGTATATTTATGCTAACATTCAAGTACGTCTACGAATACATTTAAGTAAAGGAAATACTACATGCATATGTAATAGATTAATGTGATTCAGTTTCTTTGTTTTCTTGCAGATTCTTTGTGGCGAAAATGATTCAAAAATATTTTATATGAGGGCATCAGAGTACTGACATTTTCTGGATATATAGTTGTGACGCTGGATGCGGAAGTTTAGACCGCATGACCTTATAGACTGATCGGCGTGAAGAACAGCAAAAAGGGGTGGAAGAGCAAAGAACCTATTTTATTCTTTCGTCGCTAGAGGCGCCATCAGTACTGCGAAAAGCCTTTGCCTAACCTTGTACGGTACATAATGCTCCGTCCACGTCAAGGCAGTCTTCAAACGCAATTACATGCACACCAGTTCAAACGCCATTTTAACTGCTCCGAATCATCTCAAATGTTTTAGCCGCGTTTCCACTGCAAACCGAGTTCGACGGGATAAGCTAGCTGGCTATTGAGAAAAAGAGAAGGAATCACGAACCTTATCAAATCCTATTACCGAGTTGCGCTATTAACTATAGAAATGTTAGACAATAAAATGTAGAGGGCGGAAATTGCTCGTCCCACATTTTGAACGCGCCCAGTAGTACCACTAGTGCCAATGGCGGCAGTGGGCGGCGTTAATTACGCGCATCTATAACGAAAATAGGTTTGGACGCCGCCTTCTCCGCCGTCTCCGTTTCATGGTGTAAATTCGAAGGGGGTTGAAATTCGTTTGGCCCTGCTGCTACGGCTCGACACGGCTGAAGTCTTAGCAATTTGACTAAGCGCGACGATTTCCGTTTCATTATATAGAATGGCGGAACGATCTCGCGAACATGCGAATGGCCTACGTTTAATAGGGTCGCGCGCTGCGCTTTGGTCGATCACGCCTCGCCATTTGTCTAAAGCCCCGAGACCGTATTACAGAAGCTCGACATTCAAATTGGATGGAAAACGGTTGGGATGTGCAATGTGAGCGGCGTTGACGATCGGGATGGGCAATAGGGGGCGCTAGCGTTCTCTAGAGCCAGGCTTTATTCGTGGCAGCTCACGTATAACGTTTTTAAGAGAATAGGATCATACAGTTTGATATTCAACTTGATATCGACCTACTTTATTAGCTTTGGAAAAATATATGTTTTGTTATATTTTGTATTGTGAAGTACGATGATGCAAAGGTGATTAATTTCAGCGCTAGTAAGCTAGCGCTGAAATTAATCACCTTTTAAAATTATTATTTTATTATTACAAACACTGTAAGCAATTTTGTGACAGTGTTACTAAAAAGCTAATTTGTGATCGATGAATCTATAAGCTATTCTACATGTAAGTTTCAAATATAAAGCTCATCCTCGGTGCGCGCCGAGAGACTCTACCGTTGTGTCGATAGTGTCTTTAAACTTCCTTCGCTATAAGGCTCATGTAGCACTGGTTGGTCATTAATAAACTTGAAAAATGATAATCCAAAAAATAACTAGCACACATGGTAAATAACGGGTTGAAAACGACAACAGGTGAATTAGAAAACTAATTATAATTTTTTAACAAAAATGAATTTTTCATAATACGTGTAATTAATTCACAAAATTACATACAATAGAAAACTTGGATGAACATGGATACAAAATTTTCTGTCTAAAAAGGAGACAAATATCACATTAGGAAAGTTTTTGTATTTACTGGATGCCGAAATATGCACAGTTCACATGCGATGGTGTGCTGTAACTATATGCGGTTCTTTATATGCAGTGAGCAAACACAACTCCTTCCAACTCGAAACCCATCGGGGTTGAGATACCAAAAGTGATTCTGAAAGAGCGAAATGTCACCAACAGACCGATTGGTTGGCGTACCCTCTTAACAATTAACACCCACCAACGGTATTGCGCGCGCGCATATTCCAATTTTCACGTAAGAGTGGCCACGTGCTGGGGGGTGGGAGGGGGCGGGGGTGGTGTTAAGCGTCCGAGGGCCCTCACGCGCGACCCTGGGGCCGGCCACGCGCCCCCGCCAGCCAAGGCGCATTCACCCTCGCAGCTTCTAAACAGGCCATTCGTATTCGCCGGATGGCGCGTTCCCCATTTGGAATTCTGGACGACCCTTTTTCAGGGAACATCAATTTCTGAAGAGCATTGTGGCCAAAAGCGAAGAGAAACTATAACCCGGGCTGCGCCAGCTAAGGGGGGATCGGCCGACCATTCGCTACCGGGGAGCGGAGGTGAACGCGGTCATCCGCTCTACCCGATCGCCCAATATCGAGAATCCAATGACATAACACAGGTAGAGTGAATAATTACAACTGAAGTTTCACCATCAACCGAGATGGTGACGTTCTAACACCATTGCAGATCCATTCAAAAACTTAGCGAAATTTGAAAAGTCAATCTTATTTTCAAATGACTGTAATGTATTCAACTATGTTGACGTTGCGTTCAATTGCCAACCTAAAAAAAATTAACATAAGCAAGACAAATATTTATTTAAGTTTGGTCTAGCGTAAACTCTCGAGAATATTGCAAAGATCTCAACTAACAAAATTTAAACTTTCGTTGATTAGGTTATACGAGGCAAATCACTTACATAAGCATTTCACACGAATTAAACATATGGTGATATATTTAAGCACTAATTTGTCTTGACAAGACAAAAAACAAAGATAAGCTATTGATAAAGGTTTGGATAAGTGGTTGCTCTACACAACGAATCCTGTGCTCTAGTCTATCACTCATCTCCTTGTCTCGAATCTAATTCAGGAGATGGGGAGAGCGATGGCCAACAAAAAGCTGACGCGCTTTTATTAACACGAGTTTACATACAAAAGCTGATTTGAAGGTTTTTGTGCCGACTTTCACTGCAGTTTTTGCGGCTATAAAGATAGTCGGAATATCCCGAGTAGGATAACAGATGTCAACGAGCAAGACCGAATAAATAACTGTTGTGCATCGTCGAAATAAAAATTTATTTCGTCGAAAACATTTGTTTGAGGCGCAGAGTGCGTCGTCAACAGTTGCTATGTAACTATTGACGACACACTTGACTCTAGAGACTATTCTATTCTTTTATGTTCAAGCCAACATCTGTCTGCGATATTCCTCGAATATGCGGTTCCACACTTGTGTCGGATCTCGGTATCCTATCACAGTTCTGGATCAATTTTATCAATATCCCGTATTACTCCGTAATGAGCTGCCATCAAATCTAAAAAAAATATGAAGACGCCCCCTAAAAACGTCTGAAATGATGTAACAGGTCAATGGTGTCACGTGCTTAACCAAAACAACGGTTTACATGTGGCATAAACGCTTTGCTCCTCGAAATTTGTTTCGCAATTTCCAAACTTTTCATTTTCAAATGGAACGTTTTCGCGAAACCAATTCGCGAAGCAAATTTCGAGGAGCAAAGCGTTTATGCCACAATGTTTGGGATAAGCACGTGACACCATTGACCTGTTACATCATTTCAAATGTTTTTTGGGGGCGTCTCCATATTTTTTTGAGATTTGATGGCAGCTCTTTGGTCTTATGGAGTCCTATGTGGTTTCCGACATGAATACATTATCGACTCTCACATAAACGGCCACACTGCATCGAAACGCTGACTTTTAAAAACAATCAATATTGCCACACTGTGTACACTGAAATCGGGCAGCAAAAGTGTGTCTCAGCCGGTGTTGTTAGTGATTGCAAACGTATAGGGGCAGCGCTGTAGCTTAACAGTCTCATAATATTACTAACAACGCATTATTGTAACAAGCACCAAACTTTTATCTCGTATTGCGCGGGTTTTTTAAATAAAAAACTGATGTTTCACTTGAAGCATTGTAAAGCTGAAAATCAAAGTCATTTACTTTCAGGCAATTTCGTCCGTCTGTTTGTGATCTAGACTAGATAATTGAACACTGGAGCTAAACCGTAGTATAGAAATTTGGAGGTTCTCCTAGATGCTCGTTAAAGGGTATTCAACTTTTGGCATCGCCAAACATCTGAAAAGACTTGCCAAAATACGGTATTATTAATTCGAGTGAGACGAAAGATAAGTAATAAAAAGTTTAGTTGAAATTTTTGTTTTTGTTGAGTTCATGCTGCTTATATGTTTTATGTACGAGCTGTTTGGTAAAAACATATAACTTTGCATGCTTTGATGTTCATTTAGAACAAATTTACTTCAATTCTGCATGAAAAAAGTTTTAACGACGTTTTATATATTGCATAGTAGAATTCAAAATTGTTTCAATTCTTGAAAAGAGGGATCTATGTTATCGCTGCGCCACTACAAAAACAACAAAAGTCGCTGAAGCGGAAAAGACTAAACCAATCCGATTTAATAAGCCAGCCTCTATCAAAATGTCCTCCTGAGACCCTCTCCAACACATTATAGGTATAAGCCCAATGAGCCGTTTAATGTAGCACTATAAGGGAAAAGTTGAAATATATAAAACATTTTTTTCAGTTTTATTATGCAAGTCACATTCACTTGCATTAAAATGCTCGGATGGTCCAGAGAGGTTATAATATTTAATATGCTACGCGGCGTATGGGCGTTGCTAACTCTGGTGCGCGCTGGTAACAACGTCTAAAATATGCACCCCCATTTCCTTCAACGCAATCTCACCGTATATTGACAGTGGCGTTTCTCCAGGGCGCTCCCCTCGTCTGATTAAATGCAGTTTGGAAAATGACATTTTGTTTCTAGCTAGACTGGGGTTTGCCACGCTGCTGGTGAATCTGATCTTTGCGGAAGCGGGCAGCAGGGGTGACAGTCTGAACGTTACCCTATCTCGATATTGCGTTGGTGGCTTGCTTCCCGTACTTTTCCCCACTTTCTAAAATGGTACATGCTACATTCGTCTTGCTTATCATCTCAGAACAATTCTAAACAAATGTCTTTCCGAAGCCTAAAATTAGTATTACGGAGTACAACAGTAAAATGAATCAATGCTCCCATTGATGCATTCAGCCACTAGCTAAACAACGCAACCTAAAATTTGGATAGCGAAAGGTCGAAATATTATGTTTTTACAAAATATTTGTCAAGAATCGCAATTAATATTATTTATAGGTTTGTTTTATTATTATTTTTTAATCTTATTTCTATTATTACGTTCTTTCTCTCATATTTAAGATTACAGTGAAATTTCCAGGAGTAAACACCGTAAGAATGACAATAAAACATAAATATACGAATTAAATATTTAAAAAACTTAACGAAACGAATCTTAAATAGCCCGATGTTTAAATATTCCAATAGCACATAAAAACAACAGGTTTTTCTTTAGTATATTCGGTCGAATCCATTGACCAAGCATCTCTCGCACCGGAAAGAAGCTTATAAATTTCTCGGAAACTAGATAGAAATTTCTCGTCTCGACTGAAGTCCTACTGGCAAACTGCACCCGACGGAGTTACATCTTCCCTTCCCCTTTCCCCACCCCCTCACTTCATCTCTCTCAGACTGCCAAAATATATGGCGGGCCCCCACAGTACAGCTTATACGCGCACACCAAAACAGTAACCGAATAGCAGTAGACTGCATCAAAAACTCCTCGATCTGACGGAATAAGTAAATCTTTCAGAGTTCTTCCCCTCCCTACCACCATCACCACCACCGCCGCCACCACCACCCTCACCTCATCTCTCCCTCCATTGCAAAAGCACACGCAGTAGTATAAACTATGCGACTAAAGGGGAACAGCGAGCTACGAGTTTCCGAATCTTGGGGCGTGTCCTGTTTTGGCAGCAGAAACTATGTAGGAAAAACTCGACGGCCGATTTTTCCAACGGCATCCCAGAACGAGAGTGAGAGAGAAAGAGAGGAGGGAGGGAGGGAGGGGAGAGGCCAAAGCACAATTTGAGTATCGACAGATTTTTTTAAAAAACTGCTCTTTCATGTTTCTCTATATCGTGCTTTCGGCTCCGCATTAAACTAGACCCTCCGCGTATAAACTGCGCATCTCCAATATATGGGGTGCGTTTGTATATTGGGACGGCTGAAGCTCGATCGAGCGGGCCAAAAGTTGAAAATGGGATTTTTTTTTTTTTTTCAAATTGAATTTCGGACACTTGGGTTTTGTTTCTGACAGTCAGTTTATTGTCAAGTGCAATAAAAAGGCTTGCCAGTTAAAAAATTAATGAGATCGTATAAAAAAAGAAATCCACGTAAATATCCAAATATTTGTACAAGCCATAAAAACCATGCAATTACATTTAAACAGTACTTGACACCATAAAGTCGAAAAATAAAATTTCTAGTGAAAAGGTAATTATACAAAAAACTAAAGTTTAATTTGTAATAATATGTCATACAATAATCATCGGTAACTGTGCATGTGACTAGGAAGTCGAAAATATTTTTTTTTAAAGTCCACAAAATTAATCAAAAGATGAGCTTACAACAGTGGCTGATTTAACTATAAACAATACTATAATCTATGATTCATTTTTAAAAAGTAGAAAGTTCCACAAGTAAGTCTCAATTAATTTTTATTTCATCGCATCTGCATCAAATCAAAACGTACATTCATACGTCGTGTGTAATTTAGGAGCTGATCTCACAGCAAAAGACTAAACGTGCAATACATAGGTGCGTTGCGGGAAAGCTCACCTCGAACGCTCAGGGACGACAACGCGTAATTTTGACGAAAACGCGCACATTTGTTTATGCCCAAGCAGATACGCGGTCCACAACAAAAAAAAACCTTCTCGGACAGCCTTATCATATTCGTATTGGGTTAGCGGAGTTCAAATCGGTCCAATGTAAAATCAGTATTATTATAGTCTCCTCCTAGATAGATAAAAGCGAGAGGCACCGGAAACCTCCTTCTCCTAGGCGCCATTTTGCGCATTGTTTCAGAGCGAGCAAACGAGTGGCAGTGAGGGAGTCGTTGCCACGGCAGGGGCAAGCAGATGAAAAAAGGAGGAGGGGATACGCCGAGATGGTGGGGGCTGGATGAAATTTAGGTATTCGTATGCCGCTATTGACTGCTTGCACTAAAGTCCGTGGCGCCATTCCGTCCGAGACGATTTGATCCACTTTCTGCCACCGATAACCATTCAAAATGCCGGGATGATCAGTTGAAATATACCTGTAGTGTTTTCATTGTCGCTATCATACGTCGTAAGAATGTCACTATCAGTCTAAACCACCCCTCGTAGCCAGGACTTTTAGCCTCGGTCCGGCTAAGAGGTGGGAGATTCTTTCTTGTTTAGGGGTGACGGTGAATTGTATATGTTTTTGTATTATGTGATTTGCCTTAAATAAATAAATAAATAAAATATCTTCTATTTGTTCAATGTATATGTGAATTAAGCGGCTATAGCCATAGTGGTGCACCTCCAAATTTCTCTAACCAAGAAACGGGAAGTTTTATTATTTAGTATATAATTAAGCAATATACACCAATGCCTTTTAGAAACTTGTGCTGCCTTGTGTCGGCCTCAAACAAACGTTTTAAACATTAACTCAAATTTTAAAAAATAAAGTTATATCATGCGTTTGGGTTTGGATGTGGAGTTTTGCGAGCTCTTGCTTGCTCTTGTAAAAAAAAGCATGATTAAATGAGAAGAATTTTCAAAAATTGCCCACTTTTGGCTCTGGTACGCGACAATTAAAGCTCGAAACATCTTGAAAGAAAATCTTAAAAAATCTTCCAACTTCAGCTTGGGTCTGAGGCGGTTACAAATAAATCAAAAAGAAACGATATCAGTAAAAGTGTCATTCTAAACTCGAGCAACAGTATGTGCAGCAACGCCATCTAGTGACTTGCCAGATGCGAATACATAAAGCTCCGGCAACTAAGTAAAAAAGAAAAGAACAGCAGCAGCAGCAAGCGATCTCGAGAGTGGGTTAGAGAGCGAAAAGGATATAATGCAAAGTACATTGAGTCAATTGCTGGAGAAGGCTGGGTGGGTGTGAGAGGATGGGAGGAGGGTAATGGAGGTTAGGAGGAGGGTTGGGTTAAGGCGACACGGGCATGGTAAAGGACTTTTTTGTGGGGGTAGGGTGAAGAAGGAGTGAGTGCGAGAGGATGAGCAATCGATGGTGCGAATTTCCAAAAGTTGCTTTTACATTTTGGCACAATTTTAGAAGTAACAGCAGAATTGAGGAACTTTTAAAAATTCGTTAATTATTAAGTTAATGAAATTCAAGGGCGTTTCTAATTGTTTTCTATTTTTTTCTGATGCATGTTGTGTTTTGATTATTGGGAAAGCCAGAGCTAAAAATAACATATTGTTTTACAGTTTCATAGTCATCGATTTTCTTTTAACTTAGCAAATTTTTTTTTTTTTTTTTTGTAAATCACAGTAGCGCCTAGTGCACTACAAGATGATTGCAGCCTCGTGTCTCTGTGGAGATATGTGAGGGGCAGGGAAGGGGAGAAAATAGGGATGGCAGCTGGAATAGCCATGCTGCAGGATCCATCCCTAAGCTTTGGACTCCCTAATGGAAGCTCAGGGGTGACGCCAGTACCCCCAGACTAACGAATAAACGAAAGATTGCGCCGGGAATCGAACCCGGGATCGTCGGCTTCGTAGGATGTCGCCATACCCACTGAGCCATCGGTACGTACAAGGGGTCTATATTGCTTGTGGAAAGCTTTGAAGTCAAGATCTCACTGGTTTTTTAGGGATTTATAAATTTTATCCTGGTTATAGCAATACATTCGACGAATTGGATTGAACAATTACTGAATACTTTAGGCAATTGAAATGAATTTTTAAAATAATTCTAATTTGTGGAATACATGTATTCCCATCCCTCACTACCATCTTACTAACAACGTCATGAAAAGTTAGTTAAATATTATTAATTATCTCCTTTATCGTTGTTCTGTCACGACCATTTCCTTTAAAATGTTAGTTTAGCGCGCGCCCAGTTGCAATTAATTAATTCCTAATAAGACAAGATACAGAGTCCCTCGCTGGTGTTATGTGCGGGGGGTCAAAGTGTGCCCATGCAAAAGCATCACTCACTTAGCCAGGGACGGGTGGAACGGAGAGAGCAAGGGGGTGCACCGCACACACACATACCGCCGCCACCCTAACGAAAAGTCGCGGCCCGCATGCCAAGACCCCGCGCGCGCTCCTCTCTCTCTCTCTCCCTCTCTCTCTCTCTCTCGTGACACGTTTAATTATGTGACGGCAAACATTTTAATGGAATCAACTATTGCCTTCGCGGATGCCAACGCAAACCGCTTCACCCAACGCGCGCTCGTTTCGCTACCACCGCTCGATACGACGACGAAGGCGCGCACGACGCTTGTACACTATATCTATCGCTGCACTGTCTGTATATGTACATGTAGATGCAACCGTTCTTTTTTTATATATTTTTTTTTTCCGCCCTTTGTCTCCCAAAGAAAAGAATTCACCGCACGCCGTTAATGGCCGAGAAAGGGAAAAATGAGTGTGTGCATGTGTGTTTGTGATAGGGGACAAAGGAGGAAGGGGGTGATAAAGGGGGTGGTAAAAACGAAAGTCTGGTTAAAAGCTAGAACGCGGATTTGAAGTACTTTGTTCAAATCTGCGTCGATTAAAGGAGAATTTTTCATTTTTTTAATTTTTAACACATTTTTTTCTTGCTTCCGATGGATGGTTGAAAGTGTAGGAAAAATATAGGAGAGCTGTACGAGTGGTTCAAATTTCCCATGCATCATGTAATCAATGACGCGTTTTATTTCAGTTTCACGATTGCTTCGAAACAACCTCTCCATCTGTATATATATGCTACTGTATGAAGCTAACAAAGAGTTTCTGATATGCATTTGGAATACAGCTTTGCTATGGAAAGTAGCTTATATCGTTAGATTACACGGATCCTCAGTATGCAAGAAACGTGTAGCGCCAGCTATGCAATAAATTTCGAATCAGGCTTTCAGAATTCATTTATTGTTTTTTTTTCTTCTTCTTCTCTGTCACATATTTTTCCAGAAAAATACACTAGTATTGGTTTGTTAGCATTATCGCATTTTAACTACTCAAAAAAGTGTCACTAAGTACTTCGCAAAGCAATGCAAAAAAATTTAAAATCTGCTAAAACCGAATAAGGAAGCGAATGTTCAATGAACACAAGTCAACAAAAAATCATAGTTCATATAGACAACTGGTATCCCCCAATTTAACGCCATCCACAACAAATAAGCGACATTTTTCAACAGCCAAGCCGTTTTCCAATGGTATTTGTCCATCCCATGGAATCCGAGTATTTAGACAATTATCATCACTGGAGGACATCTAGAGATGAGCCGGATGCTGGCAAAACAATATGGTCACCCGACTCTAATCTTTAAAACTCGTTGGCAGCAATGAGACATTTTTCGGCGTGCTCACGGGGTTACGTGGCGCGGCCCTACCAGCGCCCTCGCTCTATCTCTAGCTATGTGGCTCCACCAAAAGTATCACCGCATCGAATTCCGATTCATATTTATTTTATTGCTCATTTGATGCAGTGGTGACGGTCTGCGCACGCGCATCGACGAGGAGCTCTGTCGGAGACATATGCAAGTGGATGCGAGGAGAGATGCGACCACATTCTCGTATAGAGTATGCGCGTGTGTGTGTGTGTGTGCGTTTATACGCGCGCGCTCATTAAGTGCACGTGTCACCCCCACCTCCTTTCACCCCCCACCCCCACTAACCCGCCCGCCCATCGTCTTCACGACACTCGAACAGCAAACGACTTCCGAGAAAACTCCGAAAAAAAAAATACGACGACTTGTCCAGAACGCGCAGCCATCGTTTGGAATATTTAAGAGATGGTAAAAAGAAAATAAAAATATATATATAGGGATATATAGCGACGCGCGATCAACTTTGACGTGCTCGCATCAATACGGCGAAAAGGTGAAGCCGAGTCTTCTTTCGCGGGAAACGACTGTCACGTCGACCTGTCAATTACAAAGCAACTAAAAGCGAAATGATGTCAGCATTTTTCCGAAGAAAGATATATACAAGAAAGAAAGAAAAAAAAATAAGCGTTATCCGCACGTCTTCAGCCACCGCCTGGATATACAGTGGATATGCACGAAGCGAAAACCGCACAACTAAACATGCGCGAGACTATCGATGTATAAATTGCGAGAGATAGGCGCTGGCCAGTTCCAATTTGACTTTGGCTGCAGGATCGCGATCTATTTGATCCACATGGGACCATAGCCTCGGGGAATTGGATGGGATGAGTTGGGATGGGATGGGATGGGATTGACAGCGGAATATCCGCGTGCCTTCAAACTCGAGCTACCGGACAGGCAGCCCAGGAGGAAGAATTAGCCACCCATTAGCCTCAGCCGAGGCATCGGCTATGAGGGTTGTTGTCAACAAAACCCCAGGATGGAATAAACGAGAGCCTGCGCCGGTAGTGGAACCCGGGACCGCCCTGAAGGCTAACTCGATAGAACCATACTTTGGACATTTTCATCTAGATTTTAGAATGCATACATTGCGGTTCAGCTAACTGTGAAGTCTTCCAAACTAGATACTTTTTCGATTTAAGACGGTGAAAGTTTTTATTGGATTTCCGATGACTTTAGTCATTATTTCTGATGACTCTAGTCAATAACACTACATGGTATTCTGTACCCCTCGTGTCACTGTGGCAATATGTGAAAGGCACATTTTGGCGATATGACAGTACGAATTCGTCAAATTATATAGGCTCTCTTTTAAAATATTTAAAATACACTTCAAAAATACATTTACAAAAGCAATTGGACTTACAGGAATGTCTACGAAAACGTTACACGTGCACATCGCATGGAAACTTTTCAATAGAAGTACTTTCTGCATCATTGGTTACTTTATCACACATTGTGGTTTCAACGGAGTCTGATCAAACGTGAAGAGAAAATATCGTTTTTTACGGTATTTTTGGAATGGCGAAGTACTGTCAAACAGAATTACGAAAAGGAGTTCGTGTTTCGAATCGGAGAACAAAAATGTTAGGATAAGGACGCGGGTAATGCGTAGGGTCGCAGGCGGACACATATCCCACCACGCTGCCTCAATAAATATTGGAGGACCCTATTCCATGGAAAGCGTGATCCGACTTAACCGGAATGCCGTTTGGCATTCGGTCCACACGCAAAATAGGTCTAGTGCCAGCGCCTGCAGAAGTGAAAATCGCTCATGGGCTCCCGACCAGGGCGCAGACCACCTTACACAGTTGGTTTTGCTACGAAACCACTGCTGTTTTCGTGCTGCTCGTTGAATTTAGAGAGAATCATTGACAATAAAGGTTCTTAGTTTTCTTGCATATTTCTTTATGAAAATAAGAAAGCAGGTTTCTTAGTAAAAAAACATTTGTTTTTAACTGTTTTTTGTTATAATATTTAATATTTTGACTTTAATAATAATTATAACTTGTAATTGTAATACGTAATACTAGTATTTTAAATTTCAATGAGCAAGAGCAGGTTAGTCACGTTAGTGGAGTTAGTTGCTGGGACGAGTTTATCGTAGGGAAGAGGCTGCAAATTGATTTCTTGCCCAGGGCAACGCGTACTCCAACTATAATGGGCATGCGTGCGTGCATGGGGTACTAGGCTCATCATTGAGATGCGCGAACGGGTGGTGACAATTGACCGGATTTCTATGAGTTATGAAATGATTGATTCGCACACGAAAATATGCTTGCAATTTTAAAAATGCAATTGATGAGCTTCGAAAATGCTTTGTAAAGCTCAAAATACTACTTTTTTCAAAATTCATTATTATAACTTTTTAGTCATGCGTAAAATAAGATATTATTAAATAACTATTTAAACTTAGTTCAACGTTCGCTGTGTGCTACATACAAGAAAATTGCCCATACAATATGCATTTCGAGTAAAATACTGTGTATATATTTTTAAAGGATATTTAAGAATCGTTTTGACAGTTTGGGACTAGATTAACAAATATAAACTCGATACTGATTAATATTGAAAAACATGAGACACGATAGCCAAAATATCCGGCCGCCAGAGGTGACGTCAGCATCGGGGAAACGAGTTTCAACGCGACAAGTCGCTCGCTGCCAAACGCGCCTGGCGAAATTGAAACGTTCTCGTCTCGCTCCAAGACAAAAGAATCTTCCGGCGATGAAAAGCAAATTTCAATTTCGACTGCCAACTCCAATGGAATCACGCGACGCTGGCTCGGCCCTAGTTTCGCCCCCTCAGAAATATCACAATAAATTTGCAGCTCATGTCGAAAAAGACAATTGGAGCAAACAGCCCAAGGAGAAATAGTATGGTGAATAGGCCAGGGGTGAACAACTTTCCCTATAGATAGATGTACGTTGTCTGCGTGAGCGCAATGCAGATAGGCATCCGTAGATGAATAAGTTGCTCGTAGATATGCCTGTGAATGTGGCGACGTTATCTTTTGTCCTACTGTGTCATCGGGTGAGGGGGGAAAATTGTGAGTTAGAGCACAGTCGCACACTGAACAATTTTCTAGTATACGACGTCTAGGGCGTCGGTTAGATAGTATTTGAGTTTAAACGAATAGAGAATAGGCTCCCAAAGTTTTTAATAATTTTCTATTACCTAAAGGCAGTTGAATTTTTTTTAGTCGAGAAGTTCCCCTCACGGTAAGGAATATCATTGTAGGAGATTTTGTACCCTTTATGTTGCTTAAGCAATACGTGAAGGGCACATATTCAACAGTACTCAAGGATCGAATAAACGAAAGCATGCGCCGAGAATCGAACCCAGGACCACCGTGAAACCGACTCTGTAAGTATTAATAGATTAATAAACTTTATTGCGCACAAGGAATGTCAGGAGATTTGTTATTTTGAATCATCGTCCAATATTGTTCTCACACGAGTGTATATTTTTTTCGATATCCCAACAATTCCCAATAAAGAAACAAAAAAAAAACTACGACGTAATCCTTGCACGATAGAATGTTCATCTCAGATGTAATTTGCGGTACGTTCTGATAAGAAAAAAATGATATAATTTTCATTCATATACGAGACACTGTTCGACTTTTTTCTCGGCGCTGTTTCGAAACATCTACCAAATCAGTTTGAGCAAGTTTATGTCTGCTAAACGAACGTGTTACCGAAACGTTCATTTTATTGCACATACATTTCTGTAACTTTTTAGTAATTCAGGTTAATTTTTAGAACTGGTAAACAGATTTGTTTTATTTTAAATGCATGTTTAGACTGATAACTACAAAAAATATTAACCGGGGAATAATAATTTTTATATTCTTCATTTTGAATTCATAGAAAAAATTGAAAATTATCAGAAGCTCTGTGGTAACTAATGGTACCACGAGTATTAAAATCGTAAAATAGTAAAGTCATAAAATCGAGAATTAAAATCGACGATTATTAAAATGGTCGGACCCTAGTGGCTCAGTGGGTCTGGTCACATTCTACTGAGCGGGTGGTCCCGGGTTCGATTCACGGCGCAGGCTTTCGTCTATTCGATCCTGTGGTACTGGCCAGTGTTGGGTTCGTTCCTTTTGAAAAGGAACTAGTTCCCGTTCC
>JAUJYS010000743.1:0-20757 GCA_033995665.1 Melogona broelemanni
ACCAGCCCACTAACCGGTCACCTCAGCGCTGACTAACCGGGGTGACCAGCAGACCAGAAACGCCCCCAAACCCAACAGTATTGATATGAGAAATTTTGAGGGTTCAATAGTTACAGATAAACGAAAGCCGGCGCCGGGAATCGAACCTGGGACCGTTGTTGCATGACAGTTGGTCTGAGTTACGAGTTGTGTATTCACCTGTAAAGTCAGAACGCCCTCATTTATGTTTCTACAAAGGAACGTTGGAACGGGAACTAGTTTTTTTTTTTTTTTTGTAGGAACGTCCAAGGATTTAAAACGTTCAGTAAGATACAAATAAAAATGGCGACACGCTCGATGAACTGGGAAAGATTATTTGTTTCTATGACTAAAAATGCTTAAACCTTTCCAAATTCACAATGAATTTGTCTGCGAATATGGGGACAGTTATTTGTGTGCGTTCCAAAATTAAAGTACTTCCGCATCGAACTCAATTTTTCTTAATCTTTAAATCAAAGGAACGTCCTTGTTCCTTTTCTTTTATGGAGGAACGAGGAACGATAACTAGTTCTTTTTTAAAAGGAACGTACCCAACACTGGCTAAATAGCATGACAAACACGTCTCAACAACAAAATAATTAGTTTTGAATTTCATTAAAGTTGACAAATCAATTTTACTAAATCAATACAGATGATCACATTTCTCGAAGTAGAGATGGGAGAGGGTGCCAATTTACGAACCACGATGCGACCTAGGCCAATCTTCATTTGGAAACATTAAGTTATCAATGTTACAAGTTCTGCCTGGTTGGTAATCCCGTCATCAAAATTGATCAACAGCCCAATTGCCGAGCCTCAATGTTATTTGTCTTGGCCAGGGTTACAGAGTTGCTTTGTAATTCTAATGGATGATTTCACAATAGTTTTTAATCGTTCCATATGTGCGCATGCCAGTCGTGAAGGGCTGTTAGGGAAACGGATTTTGGCTCGTGTTCCGTTATCGGGCTGGGGGTGTCGATTTTCGATCAGCGGAATTTCGAAATCGATCGTGGTGAAATTATAACAGGCTCGTCAAACGTGGCAATATCAACTCGGAAGTGTGAGCGAAATTTAAGTATATGCTCACTGGTATAATATTTAGGTTGTTTTTAGATTAATAAGATAATCGAAAAAATAATTATTAAAATGTCGACACCTTACTGCAGGATTTTTATGTCGAATTTTATGTGTAGAACAAACTTTTATGTGCTAAGGAATTGTGGAGCTTTATGGGCAAATGGATTATGGAAATTAGTCATTTAGTCCAAAAAGCTGGTGTTATTCTGCGTACAATACGAAGCGAGCGCGTTGACTGGGTTTTACATAAATTATAAAAAAATGTAACTGATAAAAAAAAAAAGGAACGAATGGTAAGAAGGTAACAAAACCGTTACAAAAAACCTTTCTGGAAAAAGTAACTAAAAGTAGTATTGTTCCTAAAAAAGTAACTAAACCGTTACAAAAAAACCTTTCTGAAAAAATGGACTAAGCCATCACAAAAAAAAAAAAAATCTGAAAACCGTTACAAAGCTACTCCAAAATGAAATTAACGTCCCGTTTTTGGACGTTACTCACAAACACTTATTTTCTTATTGAAGTTTACCTAACTGCGGCCCCTAGCGGCCGAAAAAAACCAGTCGTTTGTATTGTGCCGTAGCGAAACGTGACTAACCCTTTCTTTTAAACTCGTATTTTGTAATCGCTGTTGTAGTGGATGTAGTTACTAGTACTACTACGCCCAGGTTGGCGTATACTTGGACCGAGCCCAGATCCCGACCCACGCATCGCTGTGCCAATGCCCGATTCGCGATAACAAAGGATACATGTCCCGCGAGTGTTGTTGTGCTGGGGCGGGTTTTTTTCTTTATCGAAAAAAATGGCGAATGCGGCTATAAGGCGTCGTTTTTGACGTGCTACGAATCAGAGAATTGTTGCACATGTGATCAAAACTAATCGAAATATTCTGTTATTTACTGCGTTTTGGTAGATGTATTAATCGATAGGAAAAATTGGGGGATTAAATTATTGTTTGAAAATTATGTTGATGCAGTTACCATAAGTGGTATTCAAGGCGGATGCTTTATGTTGTACGCTGTAAGCGTTTGTTATCGTTAGTGAGGTGAACTCAAGTATTTCAACATTGTTCGTAATTTGAATATTATTGCGCAATATTCTTTTTCTCCCATTGTATGGCCACCTCGTGAAGATAAAATAACGGTGTCAATAAAAGTGAAAACGAAGTGTAAAAATTGCCCGAACGATATCAGATAGCGACGAGAATAGCGACGTTACCTACTGATTACGTACGATGAGGTGCTTAAAAGCTTGCAGTCATCGAAATTGATTAAAAAAACACCTGCTTGTCTGTCCAACATAATATTTTGTCTGGTTTTCTCGGTCGCGTGAATACAGAACAATACATGTCGAATTGCCTTAACTGGCAACACATTATAATGTGCAGCCGTCTAGTCCAGTCGGTAATGCTCCTGATTGCAGTGCGGACGGTCCCGGGTTCGATTCCCGGCAGAGGATCTAGTTTATTCGACGAGCCTGGGGTACTGGCATCACCCCTGAGCTTCCATTAGGGAGTCCAGAGCTTAGGGGTGGATCCTGCAGCCTGGCTTTTCCAGCTGCCATTCCCCATCCTTCCCTTCCCTGCCCCTCACAAATCTCCATAGAGACACGAGAGTGCAGTAATCCTGTAGTGCACTAGGCACTACGGTGATTTTTTTTTAAATGTCAAAAGGAACCCTGTAAACAGAAAAGGAATCTCCGTTCTATTTCATCAAAAAAGGAACCAGTTCCGTAGAACTTTCCCGTTCCGTTCCTACCCAACACTGGAATTGAATAGCAGGCCATAAAATTGGCCAACAATGAAAATCAATTAACTTCTATGTATAGGCATGGGGAGTTAGTATAATTTAATTGTCGTGTGCGACTGTTAAAAAAGTTACGACTGAATCTTCGGCGAAGGTCCGGAAGGGTTTCACTCGAGACGAGACGCAAATAAATCAACAAGATATACAGAAATGTAACTGTACAAGCAACTGCATTTTTTGTAAATGTCAAACCTGCAATTGTTCATTACTGACAGTTTTATTCAACTAAAAACACAGAAGTGGCTCAACATCACTCGGAATAAAATAATGAATTTATCCAATGGCATTCAATTCATTTATTTTTTCACTTCATCTTATTTTTTCTTTGAGAACACACAAATGTCTTCAGTGCCCCTGAAAACGGTGACACAAGTTTTTATCAGTGCCCCAGGATCTATAAAATAAATAATAACCCCGAGTCGGGAATCGAACCCGATATCGCCGCACCAAAGGAGGACGCTCTACCGACTGGACTAAGACGACAGTTCGACGCTACAATTATAATTATTTTTTAAGTGACTGCTTTTGTCAGATATGTTTCTTCAATGAAATTCACGTTGTTAGTCTGTTACAGAATTGTCTCTCGTAACGATTTGTTTCCGCCTCATTGACAAGACAAGACTCGCTATCCGATACAACGTCGCTAAATATCTTTGAATGGCTTTGCTTGGCAAATGCCAAAGGCAACGCGATTGGCACGCACGGCCAGCGATCAAAATGGGGAAATACCGGATTCCTATGTAAAAGTCATTTCTGAACGCGCTTTGTGTTCGTGTGGTGTATTTTTTATTTTATTTTTATTTTGGTGGTGGTGCCGGTTCAAACCGCTTCTTGTGTATCTCCATGTCTCTCTGGGACAACAAACTTGATTCGGATTTAGACTCGCACGACAGTTGGGTAACAACGACTAGAACCCTAATACCACCGGGTGTCGGGCCAAGGTCGCCAAGTGCATATACATCCACTTCAGACCCTCCCTCCCCTTAATTAAGCCACAGCTGATTTTTATTAATTGAAAACGCATCCAAAATTCATGTAAATGTGATTTATTTTATTTATTTTTTTAAAAAATCACTGTAGTGCTAATCACTACAGGATTACTACCCCTTGTGTCGATGGTGTCGCTATGGCGATATGTGAGGGGACGGGCAGGGAAGGTGCTCCTGGCTAACGAACTCTCAGAGGTGATGTCAGGGGCCAAGAAAGCACTGTACTGTCTTGCATCAACTTGAAAATAAACCAAAAAAAAAAAAAAAGGTAAGGGAAGGGAAGAGGATTGGAAGCTGGTATAGTCAGGTTGTAGGATCCCCCTAAACTATGGACTCCCTAATGAAAGCTCAGGGACTACGCCAGTACCCCAGGCTCGTCGAATAAACGAGAGCCTGGACCGGGAATCGAACCCGGGACCGTCAGCTCCGTGCGATGTTGCCATACCCACTGAGCTATCAGTACGTACAAATTTTTGACTTACAAATATTTGAAGCCCATAACTACCAAGGATCCAATTTATCAACACTTTAACCGATAAAAATGTGATGGGAGAACCGAATCGGACTCTAACCCTCGACCCTCCAATCTGTAGAAACGCATCCACTAAACTAACAGAGATGGACTACCATGGAGAGCTGGAAACAATTTCTCCTAGACTTTTGTGAATGTAATCCGCAAATTTGTATGCAAATTGGGAGACGACCGAGAAACTACTAGTGTTGGGTTCGTTCCTTTTGAAAAGGAACCGCTTCCAGTTCCCGTTACTCCGATGAAAAAGGGTACCAATTCCCGTTCCTGGCGTTCCAGTTCCTACATAAGCTAAAAGGAACCTAGGCGTTCCTAAGTTCCTCAAAAAAGAAACCTGTTCCTAGGAAGGGAACCTTTACGTTCCGTTCCAACCCAACTCTGAAAACTACTAACACTAGTACCAACTTAGCAGTCAATTACAATTTAGTGAAAGTAATGATTATAGTTACACGGCTAAATCTGTGCCAATCTGCCGATACTGCGTACGAACGTATTTACCGAATCGAACGCTAACGAAAAAATTACAGCTTCAACGCGCTTAGCTCAGCTACGATTTAATTCCATGTACGCAGCGGGGTCTCAGGACGGTAGCAGATTGAAAGACCAGGCGTGGCGAAAGTATTATCACAGAAATAAGTTTACATTATATCCTCAGTCACCAAATATAAACTAGTCAACCCTTTGTTGGGCCTCCCCGAGTTCCACCACTCAGCACCCATTAAAATAATCAACATTGACAACGTGCAGTGGATATACTCAACGTGTTACATCAACACAGATAACAACTAGAAAAAATCTCAATTCATTTGCGACACAAATTGATGCTGTAACCTTCAAGAAGGAGAACCTCTGCGATGTGCTAATATTGTTTTAGTAATCTCAATTCTAAACGTGAAAAACTTGATCGATAGGTATGAAAGAAACTTAATAAATATTAAGTTGAATAAATATATGGCGCCATTGCACAACCCCGTCTAGCCCAGTCGGTATTGCAACCGACTGCGGTGGGGCGGTCCCGGGTTCGATTCCCGGCGCAGGCGCTTGTTTATTCGATTCTGGGGTACTGGTAAAAATGCGCCTCTCACACATTGTCTTAAGTCTTAAGCAATACGAGAGGTACAAAATGTCCTGAATTAATATTGACCACAGCAATCAGGAAACAAATTAAATGATAATGACTAAAATAAATTGATGGTGGGTCACAAAATAATCTATCTTGTTAAAGTAATTTCAAATTATTTCAAATCCACAGTGTTAAACCACGTGTACGTAAATGAAGAAGCAGTACGGAAATTGTGAAGAAAATAACGTGCGCATGCCATTGTGGCCTGTTCCTAAAATAGGTATAATGATTGTTATTTATTTTTATGGCAGACTTTGCATGCAACCTTGGGTGTTATACACTTTAGCAGCTCACTGTGTGCAAATAGAAACAACGCCTGATAACGCCCGGAATACAAATGGCTTCATTTAAGTCTTCTCATCTGATCAACCGCAACCAACGGCTCGCAATTATACGTGCACTCGAAAGACTAAAATCTCGGGAGAAAACAAAATATCTTACTTTTCTAGAAGCTCAATTTCCCAACAAACTGAGTTTATCAAGTGTTGGCTTTGTTCTTTGCCAAAAGGAAACATAGTTTAGGGGTTAAGGCAGCCTGGCTATACCAGCTGCTATTCCCTACCCAACCAGTTCCACTTCCCGTTCCTCAAATGAAAAAAGGAACCAGGTCTCGTTACAGTTCCTCAAAAACTAAAAGGAACCCAGGCGATCCTAAGTTCATTTTTTAAAGGAACCTGGAACTGTTCCGTTCCTTCGATTAAAAAAATGAAGAAAAAAAAAACATTCGCGGAAACTAATCTACAGGACAAATGTGATTTGCGGACACAGACCAAAAGCTTTCAACAAACAGATCAAAATCTTGGGCAATTTCTGTTTCATGCAGCAAAATTGTTCCGCTGATGACACACATCGAAAAATGAAGGTTATGGCAAAAGGAAACACAGTAAAGGTTTTGGCACAGAAAAGGAACCACCGTTTCAGTTCCTCAAAAAAAAAAAAAAGTTCCCATTCCAATTTTTCAAAAAATGAGAAGGAACCTAAGAGTTCTAAAGTTACTTAAAAAAGAAACAGTTCCTAAGAACGGAACTGTTTCGTTCCGTTCGTATCCAACACAAAGTTTATCTAAAAAGTTTATCCACAAAGTTTATCTAGAAAAAAATAAAAGCGATTAATAAAAAAATTGTATAAGCTGAAAATTCGAAACACGCTTGAGAAAGGTCAATTTGGATTTTAAAAATAAAATAAAATAAATGATGTTACGAAATGTTTGTTTTTGTAGAGCCAAACAGAGTGTCACGAAAAAATTAGAAAACATTGGTGAAACCCATGACAGTCTGGGGTAACGACGACGTGGGTTTTGGGTGGAGAGTGTCACGAACTTCACGTTAAACAACTCGTGCACCAACCAGCAGCTGCAAAGTGAAACTAATCATCACGGGAATCGTGCTTTGGAAATGCTCAATAGCAGAGATCCTCCTTCAAGATAACAGCTATGTAATTATTTCTCTAAATGATATAATCATTTACGTCAGGGAAAAAGCTGAGCCCATCTTGTATCAGTGATGAGCAAATAGTGAGCGAACGCATCGTGTCAAGTTAGCCGCTACGTAACTGTGATATGAAACTTTCTACACATAATTCATGAACGAACACCTTACCATTTGGAGGATTGAACAATCATCGCAGGTGAAATTAATTTTTGAAGTTTATAACATTTGGCCTTTGAATTGAGGCAATTAAATAAATAAATAAAAATTTAATTGCGTCATAGCAGAGGAAAACGTTTTTGTACCATTTTGCCTTGCTGTAATTGATAAATATACTCTTTAATTGTCCTACAATAAGGCATTTAAATAAATGCATTAATATTTTAATAGTTTCTGCTCATGAATCGACATTCATCTTGGTGTGCTCCCACTATTTTTCTATTTTATTTAGTTTTTTAAATTGTATGTGTTATTTTTTTATCTATTAATTTTAAAACATGAAATCTACAGTAAAAAATTGCTACCCGAAGATGGCAGCGTCAAACAAGGCATTTCCGAGATCAATCAACCGAAACGATAAAACAAAAATCCAACTGAAAAGCGTTACAAATTCTGTTTCTTCCATTTGGAATTGGAATCCTATCCACCTTTCTACAGTTGGGTGGAACCCCTCGATTCCTTCCCCCCCCCCTCCCCCAATTCTGAATAATAACTCATCTTGCATTTTTATTGCCGTTCAAACTGCTAGTTTATAAGTCGTCGGCGCCACTCACGCCACCTGTCGTCGAGGTCAGTTCCCATGTCGTCAAACTGTTAACGGCGGCCGTCATACTGACCTCCGCGACAAACGGGAGATGATTCGACGAAATAAATCGATCATCAATCACAGGATATCGAGGTTAAGTCATATTGCGCAGGAGGAAGAGGCTGTTGTCCCTCCATTAATATGAGCAGTCAGTGGGTGCAGGCCCATTCCTCCAGTCTTTAACGTACATTGTAACGAAATTTATAGCCAAGGTTTCCACATTCAATGTCCCCCGTCTCATTATATCGGCCTGGACAAGGCTCCCGGTCAAGGCCCATTTCTGGGTGACTGACTCGATAGATAGAAGGTCGCCTAGGTCTGGATCTCGAGAGCCTAACACATCAGACCGGACATGGTAGGTATGGCAGTGTGGTAGGGCAGCATGGTATGGCAGGTGGGTTGGTGCGATTGAAATTCATGTCGCGCCCAGAGTTACCATAGGAGAACGCTCGCAATACACGCACATTAAATTCAAAACAGATAAATAACTCCAAATCTTACTAAAACGGTGTATTCATGAAACTATATTCAAGACTGGTGGCGCCAACATGCAACGAACAATATTTTATTTTTCATTGACAACCAATGACCGTCATCACTGAAGTGAATATCACAACAGGAAAATATACAGTATACCCCTCTAATCGCTTGAGCAATTGTGGAGGGGGTGCATTCTAACCAGTTCCTCGGAATCGAATAACGAGCCGGGAATCGAACCTTGCACCCATGCTCCACCACTGAGCTACGACACTACTGAGAAACCTCCGTTCCAGCTCCTCAAAAAATACGAACTGAACCGTTCCTTCCTAGATTCTCTGGTTTGCTCTAAAAATACCTCGAAATCGGATTTCGCGGTATATTACTTTAGCTGAAACATTTAACAAGCATCGAGCTATAGCGCTAGGAAAACAATAAGCGATTTTCCCCGCAACCTTACGATCATAAGAGAAACCTAGGCGTTGCTAAATTTCTCAAAAAAAGGAACCAGTTCCTAGGAACGGAATGTATACGTTCCGTTCCTTCCCAACACTAAAAAATATCAAAATAAATCGTATACAAATCTTCCACGAAAAATCGTGAAGCAGTATACTGTACATAAAACTGCCGTCTTCGATGTAAAATAAAATAATGGCGAAAACCAGGACAAGACTGGGGCCAGCTCACGTCGTCAATTATCCCCAGTCTTGTCCCGGTTTTCGCCATTATTTTACTAAAAAATATGAACGTTTTTGTCGAATAACGGGCAACGCGCTAGGAGAAAAACTAGAATTCATCCGAAATCTAACACTTCCCAACACTGAACACATTGAAATACAATAGACGAAGGATCACAACGGTTAATTTTGTTAATGTAAATACACACATAGGAAACACACATGCACAATCCTGCACCAGGAAGCGCGGGTTCAAACATGAGATAAAGGGGTGGATAAATGCAGATCGACTCACATGAGATTGTCATCGAAGGCGCCGAGCGAGTGCTGCGACGGAGGCAGACCCAACTCAGGGTTCGACTTCCTCCTCGGCCTCCTCGTAGTCACCCTCCTCCACCTCCAGGTCCGCTCCCGAATCCTCACCGTCCGGACCCAGCGGTGGAACATTCTCGAAGTCGTCGCCGCCGACGACCCCGGGATTGGGCGGTGGCGCTCTGGAGCCCTGCGCCGGATGGAACCGATCCAGGAGTGGTCCAGAGATAGGTAATCCGGGAGAGAGAGGGAATAAGGGAAAGGAGGAGAGAACAACACAGGAAGAGGAAGTAGTTAGTATCGACAACGTGTTAGTGATGTTAATGGCAACGGTTACACAGGCATGCGGTTAATAAGTAAATGACAAGTAATAAAGTAAATGACAGTATGAGGAACACATTTGAATTGTTAATACGGTATTACACGAACATGCAGTTAGTGACAATATCAGATTGTCATTGGCAATATCAATAATCAGATGGGGTGTCAATTGGTTGATTTAAAAAAATAAAATAAAATAAATTGTCGCGGAAGATGGTGGATTGAGTGATTATCCTCCCCCCCCCCCCAAATGATTGGTCATCCAGCGGTACTTTTGGAATACGTTCAGCTAAAAAAAAACAAGCAATTTCTTTCTATGTTTATTTTTTAAAAAAATGTTGTTTCTGTGTTTGTTTATTTATTTTTCTTTTAAACTTATTTTCTGGGCGAATTATGTACACTAATTTGTTTCACGCAAAACAAGGAGCTCCGAAAAAAAAATTGAATAAAATAAGACTGCTATCTCGAGTCGAAAGTCCCATTGACATTACAGATTGGCTCAAATTCAATCTCAATCTCAATCCCTGGCCCGTTGGACAACGCTAATAAATAGACTTATGAGAAGGGCGAAGAGAAGAGGGTGGAAGTAAGTGGAAGCCGTATTATTTGATCTTTCAGTTCCTTGTCCCCTTGCGCACCGCATACCAGCGAGCGATACGGAATTAACTGTCACGTGACCAGAGATGATGGCGCAGCGGCAAATTTAACCGGCTCAATTACAGACCAATGCATCGCCTGCACAGCACGCTGTGGCAACCGGCAACACCAATTAATATGCCAAAAGGCGCTAGGAAGACGAATGGACCCGATGGCCGCCTACTGGTCCACCGGGGCGGCCACAACAAGCATTTTCAAATGCGAGCATTGCCAGAACGCCGACAAAGAATTGTTAAAGTAAAGCGCGTAAGTCATCCGGGGTATATGACTAGCAATTTCCGTTACAAAATTCAAAATCCTATTATGTTCAAAACTGTATGTGCATGTTTATTAATTTTCCGATTATCATCAAGCTGGCAACCGACCTGCTAGCCCCCTTTTTTTTGGATCGCTGCTGTATTTTTTTATACAAAACTAGCGCTTAAGCCTGTTCGAGAACAGGCATCACTTTCGCAGGCTTTATTCGAATATCGCTACTATCATGACGTCACAGCGTGGCATTGGCGTCACAGAGGCGCTGCAGTTGCGCATTTAGGAATTCGTGCACACAAAATGGCGGAAATTCTGAAACCATAGAAGTGAGTCCATGGGCGCCCGCACGTAGGGGCAAGAGGGGCACTTTGCCCCCCCCCCCCCTGGAAAATTTTCTGCGGGCAAGGGGGGGTGGCACCTTGCCCCTCTCTGGAAAATTTTCTGCGGGCGCCCATGAGTGAGTCACTGCAAGAGAATACCAAAGTTCGTAATGCACCTTCGAATGCAGTTAGACAACTGATCATCTGTGTTGATAGCTAATAATTGAAACGGTTGTATAAGTTAAAAAAAAAAACTAAACATATCCGTTCTACTTCAGCGAACCTGCGTCCATTTTTATTAGCAGGTCTCAATGGTAGTAATAAAAATATGCTAGCAGATATGGCTTCTATTCCTCCATCTTTTTGTGCCCACAGTACAATCCCACCATATGGCCTATGGGTTTCCTCGAGAACGTCCCACCCACCCCCTCCAGAAATTTTTCCACAGTGCTCGTGAACCCGAGGATTTTGTATCTCTCCCGGTCGCATTAGAACTTTGGTGGAAAAGTCAATAACCTGCTAATGATAACGGGTAACGAGATTACTCGCGTAGCAGACACGCCCACCGCACATGTCATCAACATTCATTAATTTGAATAATCTATACATGCACTGAGTACTAAAACATTTGTATATGATACTTTCTTTATTGTAAGCGCATTAAAAAATGATAAATACATTTTATTTTATTTTATTACTTTATTTTCAGTTAAATTTTTTCTAACTATGCGCTTTAATTGTATCGCATAAATACGCATCGATAGCAGTTATAGAGCATTTTCTAATGATATTTATTTCTTCATTTTTAACTAAAAAGATTTGAACTACAAGAGCATTTTCTAACCATTTTTGATTTCTTTATTTTTAATCAAATTATTTCTAACTTGAACTGGAAAACGATAATATTAAAATTTATTTAATGATATCAATCATTTAACAGATTAAGGTTAATTTCATCGACCGCGATATAACATTTCCATTCCCCGTTCGTTAGAAAACTGGCTCTCTAAAAAACTGGCGCACTGTTGATAAATATGCGTTACTTTACACGCTATGTAGTGGCGGATACATGCGAAGAAATATTTTTAAAAAGCCCGTTAACATTGAAGGCTAAAAATAATGGAAGAACGTCATTTTTGTATTGGTGTACCAGCAAAAATATTAATATCAATCGGTCGCCGAGGTTACAATGGGCTGATACGCATCAATAGCAGTTGCACTTAGTAGAACGTTAAAACCATAAATTCGTTACTACTGACACCTCCCAAAAACACGTTTTCGACTATCAACAGAACGCTTGTTTAAAGAGTTAAAGTTTTCTGGGGTCGAGATCAAGGATGCGTGACCAGTTGACACCACTTGAAAACTCAAGAAGAAATAATCTGAGCTCTATACGAGGAAATAGCTATCAAACATTAATTGCTTCCACATAGTGTTAGGGTTCGTTCCCTAAAAAAAACAGTTCCAGTTCCCGTAATTCCGCCCATAAAAAGGAACCAGTTCCCGTACCAGTTTCTACAAAAATTAAAAGGAACCTGAGCTTTCCTAGTTCCTACAAAAAAGGAACCTAGGAACGGAACTTCTCCGTTCCGTTCCTACCAAACATTAATAGCTTTCACCCTAGCTAGTTAAAATGCATAGTGTATCACGAAGTGTAACACGAAACCAGACTCAAACCAATATATTTTTTTCGCAATCGAACATTTCCAGTAATCGATGCTGCAGTATCGCCATTTTTTATTTTATAAAAGGATTTTTTTTAAGAGAGAAAAAAAAAAAAAAAATTAAACTTCCTGATAAACAAAAAATGTATGCTTAAGCGTTTAGAGTGTCATAATTACTGATTCGATCGAATAAATCTATCCATCTCCCCTGCCGTACGTCGTAGTTTATAGTGCACCAGCGATGCATTACACGACGTAGTATCGGTGTCAGGAAGCAGATTTTACGAGGCCGTACTGGTGGTGGTGGTGATGGATGAAACGCAATCTCCCACTTGGAAGAAAGTGGCCACTGTTATTTTACAAATTATTTACGTCGCCGTTGGTGTGTTTGTGCAAGTCACGAATTCAAGGGCAACGGGCAAACGTAGTTCTCCAGCGAGATCGAGACGGACGCCGATTACAGTTAAGTGGAGAGTCCGGATAGGGAAGAGAGGAAGGTTGAATTAAAGGTGGTTCTACCAAGCAAAAGTCATTAAATATTCCAAGCGGAATATTTAAAAAAAAAGGCAATTGCACACTTTATGTCAGTAATTATTCATATTATACTCCATTCGATATTATACAGACACCTCAACACGTTTGCCTCATTGTACACTTTTTTTTTTTTAATCACCGAAGTGCCTAGTGCACTACAGGATTACTGCAGCCTCATGTCTCTATGGAGATATGTGAGGGACAGGGAAGGGAAGGGATTGGGAATGGCAGCTGGAATAGCCAGGCTGCAGGATCCACCCCTAAGCTCTAGACTCCCTAATGGAAGCTCAGTGGTGACACCAGTACCCCAGGCTAACGAATAAACGAAAGCCTGCGCCGAGAATCGAACCCGGGACCGTCGGCTTCGTAGGATGTTGCCTTACCCACTGAGCCATCGGTACGTACAAAAGGAATAAACTAAAGGAATACAATTAAAAAAGGAATAAACTAAACCGTTCCAAGCATTGAGCCTTAGATTCCTTACCCACTGAGCCATCGGTACGTACAAAAGGAATAAACTAAAGGAATACAATTAAAAAAGGAATAAAATAAACCGTTCCAAGCATTCCCTCCTTAGAAAAGAAACCTTGGCGTTCCAAAGTTCATCCGTAAACAAACCAGTTCCTAGGAACGGAACTTTTCTGTTCCGTTCCTTCCCAACACTGCGTTTAAGAGGTAACTTATAAAGCCAACGGTTTATCTAGGTGAACATCTCGAGGTATAAATATCATGTGTAATAACGTGCGTCAACGTCTTCATTTTACAATTTACAATTACAATTTGAACCCGCAAGCAGCCCCTTGGGGGTCTATGGCGGGGGATGGGTTTATTTTAATTAATAATATCCAAAACTATTTTCATATTAACGAATTGAAGTCACACACTTTATATACCATTTCCGGTGTCCTATCATATAAAATTAATATGACCTCTTGGATGTGACGTTTTACCGAATTTAATGTTGAGGTGGCAGCTAGTGTACAAACGTCAGGCAAGCACAGTGCGAATCTCTTAAATGCACCGTGCTGTGCCGCGAACATCTAGAATTAATTACAGGCTCGTTATCAGCTATAAAGCTAATCGCCCATCACGCAAGAGCGGGCAATACATGTAACGTTGGAATTTGCTGGACAAGCGAGACGAAAAAACCAAACTCAGAAATTGTTTTTTTACATGAAATCATACCATTCACTCAACGAATGTGACTTTTGACCACATCTGATATACTACAGTATATCACTGGTGCGTTTGGTCTTCCCTTTAATTATTATTTTTTAATTGAGATATTTTTTTTTGTAGCACACTTCATGCGTTATTTTGTTGAAGCGGAATAACCCAGACTATAGACCGACAATTTCCGAGAAATTATTCAGGCTGCAGAAGCAACAAATTCATTTTTTTTTTAATTCAAAGGTTGTTGAACCAGTGCTTTGACTGTAATCAAAGCTATCCTAGTACAATTGTAAAACCAAATCAAAGAGTACGTAGAATAAATTAAACTACTGTATGGGTGTGTTGGGTTCGTTCCTTTTGAAAAAGAACAGGTTCCTGTTTCCTTTCCTCCCCTGAAAAGAGGAAATCTTTCCCGTTTCACTTCCTACATAAATTGAAATGAACCTGGACGTTCCTAGTTCTTTTTTAAAAGGAACATGTAACTTTTCCGTTCCTTCAGTTAAAAATGGTGTTTCAATTCCATGATAACATCAAGTTGTTGGTAAAGTTAAATAAAGCTTCCCACGCAAACTATTGTTTTTCAACAAACGGGGATCACATTTAAATTTGCGGGAACAGATCTAAAGGCCATATGCGGACACAATCGGTTCCGATGTCGACACTTTGGAAAAATCTACACAGAATTACATAGACACTACATTTACACAGAAAAAAATTCCTTTTCCAATTCCTCAAAAATAAAAAGGAACCTAGGCGTTCCTCCGTTCCTCAAAAATAGAACCATTTCCTAGAACCGTAACTTTCTTTTCCGTTCGAACCCAACACTGGTATTTCGTCGATAGCTAGTTCAAAATTTAAGTCGTTCCATAATCCTTCGATCGGAAGCATTATTTAAAATACCTACTGCAAATTGCGAACAAATTTGTCGCTATAGAACTGACCCAATGAATATAAACATTCGTTAAATTGTTGATTTGAAAAAAATTATCATGTGTTGGTTGGGAGGTAGACGCCATAGTCAAATTTAATTGGTAAGATGAAATGAAGCGATCGAAAGACAATGGCCATTCAATCAAGCAATTTATTCAGGCATACAAAATTCGCCGCAAACAGTTCTCTAATCTAGTTACGGTCAAACCATTTACTTTCTCATAAAAATCAATATCCCAGGATGATAATATTTTTGCTTTCAATTAGATTTCGATTACGGTTCAGTTTCTGAATGTGTATCCCCAGCTATGGAATTGAAATTAGTCTAATGTACTTTACCCTTTCCATTAATTTCGTTTCTGTGAAAAAATATATCCATGAATTGATCGCGGCACAAGCCAAACCGGAAGTTCTGAAAAACGAATTAGGCTATTAGGTTACACATATCCTCTACATTCCTGGGTTGCGAATAATCATAATGTGCATGATATAAAATCAAAATAACCTTCAGATGAAACATATTTGATCGCATTATTGCCGTATATTACTATTATTATGGTTGGGTGACATATTTCGAATTTTTAAAGTGAAGCTGAAATTCGCCTTGTTACACGAAATTGTTATTCTGTTATGTCGTTGTTATGTTCCGTCGAGTCATCTCTGACTCCTGGTGATGTCATGTAATTATTATTTCTAAATAATAGAAGTGAAAATTATCGCTGAAAACATGCAGAATTTCTTAACCAAAATACTCACAAGAATTAACCCTTTTTCTCTATTACGAAATCAGAACAAAGAAAGTGTCGATCTTTCGCGTTACAGTTCAAAAATTTCAACGAAAAAGCTGACTTTGTGAATAATATTTATACGGCTACTGCATTGCTTCATTGCACACCAAAAATAATATTGTACATAGTATTGTAATTTTAAAAATAGTTCGTCCTCAGTCCTCATACTTTTATTGCGAGCCATTTCGAGCTCTAGTGAATCCGATCGCTAGTGAGAACATTTTTAGATAGCTCCCCACGCCTGTAATATCAAAAACAATTTTCAGAAATAAAACCATCAATTTTCTCTGAAAAGTTTGATCCATACGAATATCCATTTAAAAGAAAAGAATTGGTATTTCGCAAAAATAAATCTAGGCATTATATTTCTAAGCATTTTATCTAGGAATTATAGCTCGTGTGACTTGATAAATCTAAGCGATGGAGGATATCGCTGAACACTTTTAACCTCTAGACTCATTCATTTTTTTTTAAATAATTATTTAATGATAATCAGTGTCAAAATAGGTGCAGGTTAATTCTCCGAATAATCTTAATATTTATTTTCTCTTACATAACAATACGTATTATATTTCTCCATAAAAATATGTTACATACCGTAGGCTCATTATAGGGTATTGTGAGTACGCACGATGTAATTACCATGCATTTGTTAGACAATTAACCGTTCCGTGTCACAAGTGTCCCCGTCATAAAACCAGCGCTTGTGTACGAAGCGCTGAATCGTGCAACGGCGTACCAAATGTAAATGCGCCGCCTCTCATCCCCCCTCTCGACGCACGCATCGTGTCTATGAGGAAACAATAAAGGTGTCTTTGTGCTGTCTCCTGACATGTATGTATTTTGGGTTCACATTACCTTTTCCGAATGAAGTCGTACTGTATGATGTCATTATGTCAATGAAGCGGCGCGCCAGACTTCAGTAAACTCCTATATCAAGAACAACGAATGAAGACAGACAGAAGACTGGAGGAAAAGACAACTTGAGTTGGCGAGACTCAAATGAACGAAACAAAAACCTAGATAGCAAAAGTTTTTCTAAATTTTAATTATATTTCCCAAATGATCGAGCCGTGATATAAGATATGATTTAGTTCATTTACACAGCGACATAATACTACATTTTGCAAGGGTCTGTTTTTATTAGTCTGCTTCATGTTTTTTAGCCTCGCCAAATCAAGTCGTCTTCACGCCCTGGGCTTCATTCGTTATTCATTATTTTCCATTACATGACGAATGTAGGAATTTTAAGGTTATGGCTATAGGGTTATATAAAACTTTTCATCTATTCCGAAAGAAGGCGTGACCACGAATTTGTTTAGCCCCAAAAATTTCAGAGGTTTCGGTCAGGAATTGAACTTGCGATCACGGGTGTAGTAATCGGTAACGCTAACCATTATAGCATTAAGCAGCATTTTGATAGGTAAAATGCTGAGTTCATTGCATCCTGCAAATGATTAAATCTCTAATACATTTTGTCGGAGCAGAGTTCCGTCGTGAAACAGAAAACGTTTGGGGGCCACTGGTAAAGGCACAACAAGTTGGTCATTTACTGTTTTGCTATTCGAGTATGCGTCTGCATTTTTTGCAACCATTTTTTGTTCTCGTGAATGCGCAGGAAGTTGAGCAGTTCTTTTATTCAAACGAAGAGCAGACAAAGAGTGCGTATGGACGTTTGTAACCTTGGTTTCAATTTAAGCAAACGCCTTTTGTTGTGGCGTGCGATTTTTTTTCACAAAACGAGAGACAATGCGCAATTTTTATATTAAGGTCTGGAAGCGCAACGCGCCATTCCAAAATAAAAAACCGGGTTGTCAACAAACCTGATGCACACCTATGTCGATCCTTTTAGTATACGACATAAAGAATTTGTCTTGATGTTTAGAGCATACAAAAAGTTCATATCAAAGTGGCAATGAGTTTAGAGCAGACAAATTGTTTTAGAAATCTACGGAACAACTTAATACCTGTACTTAAATGTTAAAATGTTCCATGGGACCGTGGTATTTCAGCTCTTTAGAATGTGAAAAAGTTGGTCAAAGAAGTTGAAACAAACAGATAGACAATCATGGTTTATGTCAAGGTAAATATAAGGTTGTAAAAAATAACTGTGTGTTTACGCGGTCAATATTTATACACTCGTAGTGTCTTTGCGTTGAAAGATAAAACTTTTTGCTTTTCGTAAACGTGGCTTTTCCTTTATTTGCAAGTGAATGACATCGGCAACAACAACGATAAGGCCGATATAGGTGTTTGAAAACTGTCTTGTGACACAGGTGAAGGAATTAACAAACACTTGTCAATTAAGAACATGCCAATTTGGCGGAAGGGATAATAAATACTAGCATTCAAGGCATGACGTGTTGACGGTTAATTAGTTCTAGCGCTACAGGACTGCTGCCTGACCAAATCTGTAAGGCATCGAAGTAACAATCTTCGTCTTTAACACGCCGTTTGACATCGTATAGTTGCCTAAAACTAATGTTTGGTTCGTCCCTTTTAACCCGTTTCTATTTGAAAAAATCAATCTCCCTGCAGTTCCAGTTCCTATAGAAATTGAAAGGAACCTAACTGTTCGAAATTAATAATAAATTAATTAATAAAATTTATAATAAAAGGAACCTGGAAATTTTCCGTTCCTTTTGCGGTTCTCAATATTATTTACTGTTTTGTTCTTTAATAAATAAATCATAAAAGAAATGAAAAATAAAACATTCTGAACGATTGAAAATATGTAAAATTCCATTCGTCCAAACAATTTCCTCAATTTTTAATCCAGTCATCTTTGATGCGAACGATTATTAAAAAAAAATATTTAAATAAGAATATTTGTAATAATTAATATTTAAATGTTCAACAGCACTCAGTAAAATAGACAACCGTTCTATATTCTGACAAAAAAAGAACGAAACCGTTCCAAGGGTTCCTTTCTTTCTTGGGTGTATTTAATACACATCAACCGATGCAATAAAATGTTATTTCTTAGGTCAAACCGAAAGTTAGAAAGGCGTGCGAAAAAAAATGCACATTTCGACGTAAGAGACGCCATGTTCCCCTTCTCTAACCTTTTTCTCCGACAATAGCTCCTACCCTCGCTATTTGTTACCGAATAAAAGTTCCCTTGACCTTTATTCAGAAAAACAGGAGGGTAAAATACGAGGGTAAAATACCTGTATTTTCACCATCCTTCGTGAGTCACAGGTGGGGATAAGGACATTTTGCTCCAAAAAGAGGCCATGCTCGTACATCAAATTTCGCATACATTTATCCGGTTAAGATAATTTTGTCATCGCTAAAAAATTATTTTTCTCATTTGTGTCGTAACATATCCTTGAAAAAACAAAATTGAACTGTGTGAACCACTTGTCATACACACACAAATCCTAAATTACCTGGCACTTTTCAACGCAGATGGCCTCTACTTATTGCGTTGGTGCCAGCGATCACTGCTCCACCTATTGGAAAGAATTTCACTCTCGAATGTTACCTCCCCATCTTTCGTCATCAGGCCAGAATCGACTCTGCCGAAAGGTAACAAGTTCTTGATAAAAAATTATATTTATTATTTCGATAACTATTATTTTTCGAATACCAATTAAAAATATTAAATTAATACATAACATTTTATCTTTTCTTTCGTTTGATAGCAATAAATGTGATCTAAGTTGGCTAACACATCCCCAATTTCTGGAAAAGTTGATTTGTCTCGAAGTATCCAGGTAGCAGCACCTGACGCTGATAAAATTCGAGATAGTTCATTTTTGAACAGCGGACGCCCAGCGAGTACATGTTGAGCTTTTGATTTGTGTCAAAACAAAAATGGAGGATCAATCTCATCGCCGCCGTCATTATGCCGTGTGCATTTTTGTTGTGATTGGTTGCGCAGCACTTCTTCCCTCAGGTATTTATAAATACGCGTTTACGTGTCCACCTATGTAGCCTAGTGCCATGACTTTAGGGCGTTGGCCGTAGCCTGTAGTGAGATAAAGCTACTAGATTTTTACGAGTTCAAATCTCCGTGGAAGAGATGTAAGTTGTTTACTTTCATATTGGGACAAATATTCACTGTCTTAATTTTATTATTAGGTGTGTACTCGTACAACACCTGTCCGTCCATTAATGATCCATGCAATGACAATCATGCATGGTCTCAAAATCACACGTGGGTTTTTTCCCCGCTAGGTGGCGTAATCAGCTAAGACTATCAACTTTGTCGACTGTTGAAAAAGAAAAAAATAAACACGCCCTTTCAAATTATTTTGAATTTCAAATGCGTTGAAGTATTTGTTTAGACAAGCGCTGATGACATTCCTCTTCCCTACCCTTCCCCTCACATATTGCCATAGCGACACGAGGGGTAGTAATCCTGTACTGATTAGCACTACGGTGATTTAAAAAAATAAATAAACACACAAGCACTTTGCAACGATGGGCACCACCTTTTACATGAAAAGCATTGAGGTATGCTGGAAATGCAGAAAAACTTTACATTGAAATACAGTTTATGAAAAAGGTGCTGCAGAGTACATTATTTTTGACAACCTCATTACGTGACGATGGGTTTGAATCACTTGGAGTATGTTTTCTAAGCGTGATGTATGCGCTACTTTTCTACGTGACAGTAGTCAACCTGTAATTATTCCGTAAAAGCGTTTTAGGTCATCAATTAAAATAAAAAATATTTAATTCATATTTCAATTTTTTTTAAATAGTGTATGTTTAACGTGCATGGCTAGCACATTTACCCGTGCATATTTTATATGTTTTATTCGATGTATGATTTTTTGAAAAATGATAGAAATTTTTTTTTTTTTAATTAACAATCGTCATGTTTTTTATTCTTCTTTCTAGTAAGCTCAATCAAATTCTATGAGTGCAGCTC
>JAUJYS010000744.1:0-20756 GCA_033995665.1 Melogona broelemanni
GGATGATTATATGCGGGTTTTGAGTCGAATGTGGAAATGATTGAGAGGAAAGGCCGCGGTTAGTGGGTGGATGAGCAGCCTGCCGGAGCTCCTGACCATAGCCTGCACGGATAATGCAGAGGGAGTTGGATGAGAGTTCGGACGCCGCGGGTATTGGGATGGAGCGGACTGTTGAGCGGGCGGCGCGAAAGGGGGTCGGGCAAAGAACACGAAAGTACGGTAGTAGATCAAATACTGTATGTCACCAGTTAAACTGCTGCCTGTCCTCGGACAGGCTTAAGCGCTAGTTTCTGTATATTGATCTTCCTCACGAATGGTGTTAAGGCGATGCTTGTGATCATTCGTGTTAGATCTTTGTACAACTCTCGTTTAAACTTTAGCAATACTATAGAAAATGGTAAAACTTGAAGGTTCAATCAGGCATTAAACAGCATTGATCAACAATTGTAAAAACCCACTTTTATTAATTAAAATAATCATAATTTCTAGGAAAGGACAGCCAAACCTACGAGTACAAATATGAAACACGATTTAAAAATTGTGCAACATTTCCCATTCATTTCTCCTTTCAACTGCAGTATGTACAAAAATGCATATTGAGTTTAACAGTTGAGTGTAACAATACATATGTAACTATAAAATCTGACTGTTTCAAGTAAAAACTGCAAATGTTATAAATGTTTACAAACCTGAAAGCAATAAAATTCTAAAAAATATAGACCATATTCACTTAACTTCAAAATTAATTTAATTTCTTGTTACTTAGTGTTTAGCAATTGCAATTCTTGTCAATTGTAACCAGTTTTTTATGCGGCATTCAATGAAAAAATGTCGAATATAAATATCTTCCTTTTTAAACTGTTTAAATAATAATAATAATTGTTAGAGCTATCCAAATGGTGGCGCAATGGTAAGCCGAAAGTAAAGTTTAGTTGGTTACATCTGATAAGCTCATCAGAAACGCAATTATAGTCTCGTAACTCTCGCCATTTGCACTGTCCTGTTCCAATAAACGTTGAGCCAATTCCAAAGGCAACAATCCATCCACAGCCACAATTGTCGTGTCGGCATTATTTAAGAGAAGCAATTGAACCATCTCCACCTGACCATTTCTGGTTGCCCAATGCAGGGCCGTCCAACCTGTTCTACTTTGTATGTTAATGTCTGCCTTATACTCCAAAAGCGTTTCTGCCTCATCGGCTTTTCCCTCACGAGCTGCCCACATGAGTGGCGTTTCACCTGCATGATCTGCCGTATCAATGTGTTGACCAAACATCAGCAAGGTCTGCTGGCATTTACTTTTCAACGTGTCCAGCAACAACTTCAAAACCTGCACGTTTCCATTGCCTACTGCCTGGTGCAAAACACTAGTACGGTTATTGTGGGCACCTGCATCTGCACCATTCTCTATTAGCCAAGCAACTAATTCCAAATGTCCCCATTTTACTGCCCAATGAAGCACACAACTGCCATTTTTATCTGTGGCATGGACATCTGCTTTTCCTGATCTTATGAGCCATTGAACTAGATCTTGTTGGACTGTGTATGCTGCCAAATGGATAGCCATTAAACCAGCAGAATCTTTGGCCTCAATAGGAACTCGCTGATTTTTTATTAGCCATTGGACAACATCTAGCCGACCCTGGTAGGCAGCCCAGTGTAGGGTGGTGCTCTCATAAGCATCTAGAGATTGTACTTCAGGATTTCCTTCTTCCTCCCTTATCCACTGTTTGAGCTTGGCATCTCCATAGTAGTGAGCCAAATGTATTACTGGATTACCACAGTTATCCATTACATTTCCATTTGGTTTGACATGTTCTGATAACCATTTAACTATTTGTTGATATTGTTGGTTAGTGTCTGCTGATGACAAGTCCCTGGCATTGATGGAATCATTAGTGGAAATTTCATCTGGCTGGGACGGTTCTGATAAACTTAGGAGCAATCCGGTAACTATTTCAGCATGCTCTTTGTTGAATTGTTGTAGCCCCAGGTTGGCCACTGATAAATCGTATGGCAGATCTCCATTTTTATCCCTTATATTGACTTTTGCTCCATTTTCGACAAGTAATTGAACAATTTTTGAGTGACATTTTTTTGCTGCCCAATGCAGAGCAGTCGTACCATCACTGTTTTGAAGATCAATGTTTGCACCATATTTCAGCAGAACCTCCACTACACTACAACAATCGATTTGTACGGCGCACAGCAGGGGAGAGTCCCCATCTCCATCAGGCATGTTGATCCATCTAAGGAAATTTTGGCCATGCATTCTTCTAATGTCCTCAAGAATAATTGCCACTATTTCTGGGTTCTTACCAGCCACAGCCTGATGCAGCACTGTATCATGCTTATTTCTGGCCACACTACTTGCTCCATTGTTTAGCAACAGTTCAACAATTATTTTCTTATTATTTCGTGCAGCCAAATGTAGTGGAATAAAATTGTGCAATCCCACCTCTGCATTAATGTCTGCACCATTTCTTATTAGTGCTTGAGCAATATCCATGTATCCTTTCTGCGCTGCCATATGCAATGGAGTTGCTCCATGAGCATGAGTCTTGGCATTTACATTGGCTCCCATAGACAACAATTTGTCAATAATAGCTGGGTCTCCCTTTGTTGCTGCCCAGTGCAAAAGTGTTTGTCCATTCGCCAAAATTACATTAACATTGGCACCATTATTTAGCAGTAACTGGACCACTTCATGGTGGTTATTGTTTAATGCTAGTTCTATTGGTGATCTTCCATCTTCAACTAAAGCATTTATGTAAGAGCCTTTATCCAATAGTAGTTGGACTATGCTACAGTGGCCCATCTCCGCTGCAAAGTGCAAAGGCAGCCAATAATTGTGACTTAGACTATTATGTATGGCCCCATTGTCTAAAAGGGTTACAACTAACTCGTATTGACCATTTTGTGCAGCCCAATGCAGAGGTGTCCAATTGTTATTGGCCAGAGCAGACACATTTGCTCCATTTTTCAGCAAGCAATCAACTACATTCCGATGACCTTTCTGTGCTGCCAAGTGAATCGGTGAAAAATTATCATGGCGAGTTTTAATATTGATATCAGATCCATTTAACAGGAAAACTTGTACCACATCCAGATGACCTTCTAGTGCAGCCAGGTGTAGTGGTGCAACATCATTCCCCCCTAGTGTGTTCATATATGGACAATTTTTTAATAAGATTTCTACAACAGCTCTGCGGCCATGCTGTGCTGCCAAGTGCAGCGGTGTAAAACCATTTCCTGTTAAATTATTGTACTTGCCAATGTCCTTCAACAAAATTTCAACCACATGGTGATGTCCATTTTGAGCTGCTAAGTGTATTGGCATATAATTACCAATGGAAGTTGTAGAATCTATTTGAAAACCCCTTTCCAGTAACAATTCTACCACGTCTTTATGATTTGCTTCAGCTGCCAAATGCAAAGGGGTGCATATGTAAGTATTACAAGCATTAAAGCTAGGGCACTTATCTAAGAACATGGCCACTACATCCTTCTGACCTCGAGCTGCTGCATAGTGTAATGTCAACCCATTGCTGCTGATCAATGTCTCACTATTTATGTATTTATCTAGCAGAATCTTAACAACATCCCTGTTGCCCTTTTGCACTGCTAAATCCAGTGGGGTCAGGTTGTACTCTGTGCAAGGGTCGACCTGGGCCCCCCTTTCTAACAACAATGTCAACACTTGGCTGCAGTTACTTTGAGCTGCCCAATGCAGGGGAGTCCAATGGTGTGCATCTGATGCATTAATCTCAGCGTGCTCACTAATTAATATATAAGCAATATCCCTGTAACCATGGTGGGCGGCCAAATGCAGTGGTGTCAAATCATCCATGGCCAAAGGGTCGACTTGAGCACCATATTTTAATAATGACTGGACTGCCTTTTTGTGGCCATGCCTCACTGCTAGATGTAAAGGTGTACCATCATGCAGGGATAAACTGTCAATGTAGGCACCCGACTCAATTAATATTTCAATCACAGCCAACTGATTTTGTTGGGCTGCCAAGTGCAGTGGTGTTCCAAATTGAATGGTAAGAGCATCAATACAAGCTAATCTCTTTAATAATATACGCACAGTGCTAGTGTGACCATTCTTAGCAGCCTGATGCAAAGGAGTCCAGTTTTCATTATTAACTGCATTGACTTTAGCCCCTTTATCAATTAAAAGGTTAACTATATTGTCATGGCCTTTTTGAGCAGCCAAGTGAAGAGGTGTCCACTTCTGTTGAGTTAGTGCATTAACATTAGCACGCAATTTAATTAACACTCGCACCATGGTATGGTGACCATTAAGTGATGCCAAGTGCAAGGGTGTCAAATTATAAATATTTTGAGCATGAACATTCGCACCATTCTTTACCAACATCTCCACCACGGGCTGAAGATCTTTTTCCACTGCCAAAAATAATGGAGTACAACCAGCATCATTGAGGTCGTCAATGTAGGCCCCATAACTCACCAAGAGTTGAATGATGTGGGTGTGAGCCATCTGGGCAGCCCAATGTAGTGGAGTCCAAAGGTTATAATCTTTTGGACTAACATGGGCATCTCCCTCCAGCAATGCTGTGACCACCGTAAGACTACCATTACCTGCTGCCAAATGCAATGGTGTGCATACATCTGATGTCAGTGCATCCACGTGTGCTCCACTACTCAGTAAAATATCGACCATCATCTTGTTTCCATATCGTGCTGCATAATGAAGTGGGGTCCACATGTCTGTTGTCCTGGCATTGACATTAGCATTAGCTTTGCTCAACAAGAATTGTGCCACCTCTAAATGACCATTGGAACAGGCCAAATGCAGTGGCTCCCAACCATAAACTGTTTTGGCATCAATGAAAGCTTTTCTTTCAAATAGCACTTCGACCACTTTCAGGTGGCCATTTTGAGCTGCCCAATGTAATGGTGTCCGGTGTTCATTAGTCAAATCATTTACATGAGATCCATGATCCAGAAGAATCTTGACTACATCAATGTGTCCATTTTGTGCTGCCCAATGTAATGGCAACCAATCATTTATTTCCACTGCATTGATGTTGGCTGATGTCTCCAATAACACCAACACAACCTCAGTATTACCATGGAGTGCACCTAAATGCAAAGGTGTAGTTAATGTATCATCACAGATGTCCACATTAGCACCTCTGATTAGTAAATCTTTGATTACCTGACTGTGACCCTTTCTGGCTGCCCAATGAAGTGGTGCCCAACCAGAACCGGTTTTTGCATTAAAATTGGCACCCTCATTCAAGAGCACATTGACTACCTTCCAGTGGCCTTCTTGGGCTGCCATATGCAGGGGTGTCCAATAGTCTGTGGTCAATGCATCAATGTGGGCACCACCCTTGATCAGAAGCTCTAAAGTATTATGGCAACCCTTCTTAGCTGCCAAGTGTAAAGGTGTACTGTTGTGGTCAGCTTGACTATTGATGTTAGCTCCTGCCTGAAGGAGCACAAAAGCCGCCTCATGATGACCATTTTCTACTGCCAGGTGTAGAGGAGACCAGTTGCCATGCATCGGGGCATTGAGGTGAGCTCCTCCAGTCTTCAACAAGATGTGAATGACATCCCCATGGCCGTTTTGGGCTGCCAGGTGGATCGGCATCATTTTATTTACATTGTTAATATCTAATGGGGCACCCCATTCCAACAAGATTTTAACGAGCTCCGAGAAGCCGTTTGCAGCTGCAAAGTGAAGCACTGACCACTCATCTCTAGCCAAAGCATGAATGGTGGAATTATGGGCCAGCAGCAACTGGGCTATAGAAATATGACCCGCTTCTACTGCCAAATGAAGTGGCATCCCCTGATCATCCCCTATGGCATTAACACTGGCTCCAGCTTTCAACAAGGATTCCACCACCTCATAATGATTGTTTTGGCTAGCCAAATGTAGAGACGTCCATCCATTATTAGTTCTGACATCAATATTTACCATTATCTGCAAGAGTTGTTTCACTACTTCAATATGACCATACATAGTTGCATAGTGCAATGGGGTCCACTGATCATTTGTCACGGTATTGACACAGGCACCATGATTCAACAGGACTTCAATCACCTCCCATTTATTGTTTATTGCTGCTAGGTGAAGAGGTGTGAACCCCATCTCCATGGATTCAATGTTTGCACCACCATCCAATAATTCGAGAATCATGTCTTTGTACCCCTCTCTGACTGCAATGTGCAACAATGGAATTTTACTTTTCTTCTTGGAGAGATTGGTAGAATTAACATGCCATTTATCTTTCAAATATTTTATAATAGTATAGCTATTTGAGAGAGCTGCTATGTCAATGCACGTTTGACCGATAATGGTTTCATCATATATGCTGACATTTGCTTCCAGAAACAATTCAAAGACTTCCAAGTTGTTACTTTTAGCAGCAAAATGCAACCCAGTCCACCCATTAACATCTTTTGATTTTACATCTGCTCCATTGGCCAAACACTGTTTAACCTTAGAAATGTTTCCTTTCTCTGCTCCATTGAACATGTCACACTGAATTTTGACTGTGTCCAGGCTTTCATTATAGCGTCTGTTCAAAGTATCAAAATCATGAATAATGGTTGGACCCACAAGCAACCCCTCTTGTGACATCAGCCCATTCCCACGGTCGACAAATTCTAGAGCATTGGACATTATGGCTAATGCTGGATCCGTGAGTCCTGAATCAGCCAGAGGATTACCATGTGCCAAATAATTCCTTAATGATTTACCAACAAGACTAGGAGAATATTCATCCAGATACAGCCTGTTGTCTCCTAAGAGTGAAGAGCTGTCCAGTATTTCTGTCAACTCTAGCACTAGCATTTCAGTTGCCACTTGTGTTTGGCTATCTCGCTTGTATTCACCAACTTTTTGTAGTTTTTTATTAGTTGTTGACAATATTTGTTTTAGCACGTTTAGCCTCTGACCAAAATGACTTTGCAATTGATTAGAATATGTTCGAACAACTTTCTCAATAACTTTTAAATCAAAGTTGTCCCCCATGACACTTTTAAAATATATATGAAGGGCTTCCATCATGTTGGATGGTGAAAATGAATCTTCAATTGTTTCCATATTGCTCACAAGATTTCCATAGGGATCGCTAATTCTATTGATGAGGGCAAGATTAGAATTGGGACTAGCAGATTTCATTCTGTTGACCACTTTTTCCTTTAATCCTAGTTTGCCTAGCAATCCAGTCCAGTTGGATACAGTGTTAACATCTTCATTACATTTTCTTTGAAAATTTTCAAGTAATAATTTCCTGGTTTTGTAAATTTCTCTGGTTGCTTGTATATCATTTTCATATTTTTTTCTAACCTCTTCAGTCTCTATACACATTTGCACTTGTTGTAAGACACTATTCACCATTTTTTCAGCTTGTTCCTCTGGCTGATCACAAGCTTTATTTTCCAATTTACCTTTTAGCTCACTGATGGCATTGACCTTCTCTGCCTCAAACTTGATTGTGCACATAATTTTATAATCTAGTCTTTTAAATCTTTTAACATCATCTTCTTGTAGTGATCTCTGTTTTAAATTATTTTTGATCTCCCTCAGTAGTTGTAAAATCTTGCTAAACTTTTTAGCTTCCAGATGAGGGGCCATGCATCCCAAATGCATGCGAGCTATATTCTTAATGGTCTGTAAATTAGCTTTACCTCCAATAGAGCTTTGTATGATGTGACTGATCCTGGACATAGCACTTAAGAAATTCTCCTTGCTGCCACTTAACCTCACCTCCGAGTAGTCTAGGATATTGTTAATCTTCTCAAACAATTTAATCTCCTCTTGATTTTTGTTTTCTACTCCATCCCTTAGCTCTTCAAACAGTTGCCTGATTTCATGAAATTCAAAAGTATTATCCCTATACAGGTATACCTGTCCAAAACCGATAATTGTCAAACTGGTGCATAATTCTTTGATCTCCAGGACATTGTCACAATTGCAAATCTTGTTTAGAAGCATCCTTACAGCATCCACGTTTCTCTTGTAGAGAATGTCGACAATTTCCACCTCCAGTTTGTGTAGATCATTGGCAAGTTGGTCAAAGAAAGGATAGTTACCACCATCATTTTCCAACTCCATTTTTCTGGTCAAAGAGTATGTATGAGACAATGAATTTCGCAATTCTGTTACCTGTTCCATCAACCTTTTAGGGGCTGAATAATTAATAATTTTATGAACATCTGCCGACACATTGGGGGACTCGAGTGTGTTTTTCAGACACTCACCTAGCACCTGTAATGCTCGTTCAATTACCAACTTGTTCAGTTCACCTTGTTCAACATTCAGATCAAGCGAGGTGGCCACCCCTATGTAGCGTTCAATACGTCTTAAGGAGTATACAGACTTCACATGTTCATAATCATGGTAAAGATCCACAAAAAAGGGGAACCTGGTGATCACAGACTTCATTGTACTGTCCCGAGCTGACAGGTTGGGATATGCTTGTTTTGGGAACTTTGCCAGAGTCTTCAAATCCATACTCTTAAAGTGTTCCGGAAAAACCCTCCACAGAGTCTCTTCAAAGTGAGTCAGGTGTCTCAAAAGTCGCTCTCTCCCCAGTACAATCTTGTACACGACACTGAATTCTCTGTGCCTGGTATGGGCATACAAAAATATAACCAAGCAGAATTCCATCTCTTCCCATGGCAACTGATTGTAGGTTGACTTCATTTGTCGTTTCAACATATGAATATTTTGTGCCACAAACCTAGACGTTAGCAAAAATTGGCTATCCACTTTTATCATTTCCAATTCTTCTTGGCAAGAATAATTTTGTTTTAGACTAGATATTTGGTTGTGCAGCATTTTTACTCGACTTTCCAGTTTTATCAGTTTGATGTCTTGGATTTCCAGGTCACTTTTATCCAATTCCAAAATTGTATTTTTTGCCTTATCCACCAAGAAACTACCCTGAATCAATGTTCTCTCTACCAAAAACTCCATCTGTTTGGACAGGGGAACATTCTTTAATTTTAGCTCCTCATAGACTCTTGGGAGTAGTTTGTCCAACATAAGTTTAACATCGGAATTTGTAATTTGGTCGTAAGAATGTTCATTCACCCATTCCCTAAACAGTGTTTCGAGCAGTTCTGTACTATTTAAACGAATTATGTTGTAAAGAGTTTTGTGGAAACACACAAGGCACGTTTTAACATGATTTATTTGACTTTCTATTTCAGTATTACTTTTTTGGCGACAGCCATGGTGAAACTTGCAAGCATGCACCAAAAGTTTCAGTTTTTCATCAAGAGAAAGACCATTGATGTGTGCCCCTAACTCTACCATAGTAAGAGCTAGATTTGTCTGTTCTCTGCTCCTGCGTGCTCCTGTGATGCTTACCATTTGTTTATCTTCGAAATATGTGTCAACAGTAGCAGGTTTACTCCTGGCTACGGTAACCACATCATGGTGGTCACAACTGTCTGAAGTGGCACAAATAACTGGGTCCAATTGTATTCCATATTTTTCTCGCACTGAATGGATCCCCTCATTAATTTTACAAATGACATGTTCAAGAGGTGTCTTTCCATCAAAATCAGGAACATTGATAGAAGCACCATTTGTCAATAAAGCCAAAATTATGTTCTTATGACCCTGCCTAGAAGCATAAATTAGTGCTGTAGCATCATCTTTACCAGCGATATTTTTGTCCCTAGCATCTATATGGACTCCCTGTTGTAGCAAGTAATTAACAAGATCAACATGCCCATGCCCAGCAGCCAAATGTAAAGCTGTTCTCCCTTGTTGGTCTGTGACTTGCAGTAGATATTTTCTAATGAATGGGTTTCCTATGTCTTCAAAACTTGCCACCTGTTTCTTGATCTCTGCAATGGATCCTCTCCTGGCCTCTGTCAGAAGAGGATCTATGAGTTTCCAATGTTTTCTAATATTGCATGCTGCATCCTCCATTATCTTGTCTCCCTCTATATGACATTCCAGCAGCTCACTTATTGCAGAGTCTTGTTCATCGCTGGTGGCTCTAAAGGCAGTTGCCCACAATAGCTTTTCTTTTTCAATCCTGGAACAATCTATCATGCTGACCATCATCTGCCTCAGAAATGCAACACGCTTGAACTTGGCCGCCAGATACAAAACAGTGTCTCCATTATGGTCACGCACCGACATAAAATCTGAAAGTTCTTCTGGGTTGCTTCGAAATGAGCACAGCAAGAGATCCACTATTGCTAGCAAATCTTCTTGGATAGCCAGGTGCAGCGCAGTCTGGTGAAGCTCATTGACACATGCATCCTTATTTTTTGTCCAACAATTAATAATTTCCTTTCTATATATGGTGACAAGCATTCCATCTGAATCACCATGAATTCTCAACAAATGAGCATTAAGAAATAGTCTGATGACCTTGTGTCTGGTGTGTAGGAAAATTTGCATGATTAGGAATTTCCCAAATGGTAATTGCATTTTAGAACTGCTGAGTATTGGTTTAACCAGCCAGCTGGCTATCCAATTGGCTGCATGATATTCCGCTAAGCTAGTGTGAATAAATTCTGAACTGCTATTCATTGGAGACAGTATTAATCCTGTCTGTTGGTTAATGGCGATGCTCTCATTTTTGGCATGCAAAAGCAGTAGCTTGGTCAGTGATTTTGCCTTACTTGAATCCTTCTGAAATAGATGACGAAAGGCAAAACAAGAGTGATTCTTGGCTAGCACATCTGCCCAATCATGCTTTGTCAAATTTGATGGAGCCAATGAGTAAAACTGTTCCAGTGTCTCAGTGAGAGTGATATTGATACGTTTCTTTATAAAGCTTTCGTACAGATCTAATATTGTTAACACTTTTATATTGACTGGAGAATCTGAATAACTACTTGCAAGTGACAATGGAATGGGCATGAAAACTTCAGCAAGCATTCTCATTTGTAGAGATGTGCCCATCAAGTCAGAATATTCTGGCTTCAAAAAGATTCTTGCCCCCTCCATTGAGGTGCCTATGTAATGCTCTAAATCAATACCAAAGCCAATGTTCTTACAGGCTTGGGCTTGTAAATTAAGACAGATTTGCCAAAAATTTTGAAGAAAATCTTGGCACTGATCAAAATTCATATCAGCCATTCCAGTGGCAAATGTTGACAATCTATCTTCCAAAACTATTCTGGAATATTCCGGTCCTATTAAAATCCAGAGGGTGATGCCAGTCTCATTTTTCAGAAACCGAAATAGATCGATTATAATTTCATGTAACACATAATTTTCGGTTTTACCATGCTGTTCTGTTCGACTTCTTGAATCTCTCTCTTCAAACTCATCCAAGCCATTAAAGAAGATGTGTATATCTCTACACATCTTACTTTCCAGTCCAAAGCGCAAGAGTGATCTCTTAATGGTGCTGTCAATATTAGCAATGCCACTACTTAAAAATTCCACAACACCCTCCATGGAGAGACCATTCAATGCTAAAGTTAATAGCTCTGACCTGCACATATGCAAATTAACATGTATCACCCATGCAAATGGCATGTGCTCCTTTATCTGTTCCAGTGTGGTTGACATAGTATGTTGGCCAGTTTGGTGGACAAGGATCACTACTCTATCCCTCTTGGCATTTACCGCTTTCCAAAGTTTCTTTGCATCCAATATGGGTGAGCAGCTGTTATCTGGTGCTAGTATTGGGCGCAGAACTTTTAGGCAACCATGAGATTGTTGCCAACACAGCTGCCAAGTGTTCCCATTTTTATCCAATTTTAACCAATGTACTGCTTCAGTTTTATCACTGGAGGAGTTATAAAAAATAGATTCTGCCTCATCCTCTGATGCAGCCAGTTGAATGGCACCTTTGTTAAAATGGACAAGGAACTTCATCCTCTCATTTTCTCTCACAATGTTAAGAATGTATAACAGTTTTTCTACATCCGCCACAGGACTAAAGATGTATCGTTCATAGATATGTTCTCTGACAAGATGGCTTCTAATGTTATCTATACAAATCATAGTCCCATAGTGGAATCTTTGTTGAACGTGGAGTGTAGGATCGTACAATTCTATCAATGTGATTTGTTTGGTTGAAAATTCTACCCAATGAATTGTCTTGCCTGGATTGCAATAGCACATATGTTTAAATCTTGATTTATTTCTATCCCTGTCCTGGTCTGTAGTTATAACAATTATTTTATCAACTTTCCCCTCTTGATACAGAGACACTTGTTTTCTTATAATGTCTGATCTCCCATCATTATCAATGGAACAATCTAATAACGTCCCCAGTAGGTCACTTTCTAGAGCAGAATAACTTGATTTAGAAATCCCACTTATCATAAATATGGATGATTCATTAGATGAATTTAATAGAGAACAAGCAAGGTTTTTCGGATCAATGGGCTGATAAAGCCTAACACGTGCCCTATTTATTTTTTGTAACTCTTTAAATCTGGCGCCCAATGTAATCTCCTTTCCAGCAAGAAGCTGTACTAATGTGCACTCATCAATAATGTTATTCCACTTGTTCAACTCACTGGTTGAGACACAAGATAAACTTTTATATCCTACTAACCCCAGTAGGCTTGTTTTGCACCTTTGACCCTCAAAATTCACAATATTCTTGTTTAAAAGTTCCAATTGCAACTCAGGTGTCAAATCATCAAATATTAAGTTGTCATTAGTGGTTATACATTTATTGGTACAGCAGCATTTATCCTGAATAAATTTCTCTAGGGTTTCTCCTTCACGTGTTATTAAAATTATTTTTGTATTGGGCATGTTTTGTACCTTTTCAACTATTGTTACCAGTAGCTCTTGTGATACCTTCTGGTATTCTATATTGTTGATTGGTTCACACTCAATTATTATTAGCAGATAGTTTTCCATGCTCACATCTAGAAGAGATACAAGACTGACCATTTGTCTATCAATGGAAACCAGATATCTTAAATTCAACACAATGCAATCATTTATATTGGAATAATTTGTGGTCTCTTTCACTTCCAAGAAACTCTTGTAGAGCTTTGCTAGGCTCAGTTGTGTTTTCTGCTTGGCCACTAAGTGCCAAACTTGATTAAGGCTATTGCTTAGAAATAGATGAGTGTCCCTAAGGTCTCCCTTAAACATTTTAACCAACTGGTCAACCTTGGATACACATTTGAGTGATGCAGTCCAGTATACCTCTCTTTTGATGTTGATAGAAGAGAATGCATCTTTTGTGGCATTCTTTAGACACGGAAAATGGTGCGTCAGCCACTTACACAGGTGCACAAATCTTTGCATATTTTCTGCATTTTCACAAATTATCCATTCCTTTTGAATATTCAGAGTCTCTGACACCTCCTTCAGGATCCTCTCCACAATAACCAAATGTTTTTCTGGAGCAACAATATTTTCCAGTGTGGACAATTTTTGTGTTTTGTTAAGCCAATTATATTGTACCAAAAATTCTTGTTCAGATTTGGTAAACACATTTAAATTTATCATTCCATCACGATATGGTTTTGTCTGGTAACTGGTGATATGGTCGCCTACATTGCCCTGTTGCTTAGTAAAGAGTACCGCTTGTTTTGTTTCTAAATGATAATAGTGAAATTGCTGAGCCCACTTTAAGAATTTCATGTATGCATCACTTTCAGGCAAATGACTAGTGGTTGGCCATTTTACCACGACTTGTATTATCCTATGTCCCACACCTGTGTCTCCACCAATTTGTCCCACTGCAGAATCAAATGCATGCAAAATGGCCTCCATGCTATCCATTTCACTAGTGGCTGGTGATCTCACTGGCATATTTACGAAAATCCTATACATGGTACCACAATGTGTGTTACAACAGTTGACAGTGTTGGGAGCAGAGAGATAGCAGGTAATATCGAAATAACTTGTAGAGAGGAAGCCAGTTTTGGAGAGGTTGTTTTTCAATAGTGCAATAACGTCTTTTCCGCCAGGAGAGTCAAACACCACAGTGTGGGCATGTAAATCCTCTTGACCCTCAACAACCTCACAAAACTCATTTCCATCCAGTTTTAGATATTCCGTGGTGAGGGTGGTAATTTGGGCCAGCCATCCGCCTAAACCATGACCTGTGAAGAACAGCTGGAAATGTACATCTAGTTCTGAACCAAGTTCCAATAGTACCGCCCCAATTCTACAAGCAAATGTGCATGCTGAGTCAATCTGTGAAGCATAGTTGTCAAATACTACCCGCTTGCCTTCCGATCTTAATATTTCCTTTGAATGGGGTCCCAAGCCCCCATGTGCAATTACAACTTGATGTTGAGTCGGTTGCCAAAAGGCTGCACCAAAATAGCCACTACCTCGTTGGGTGACGGTCGTCAGTAGTAGCCATCCATCAGGTAACTCAATCTTGCATCCAGAATCATCTTTTGAAATTGTGTTTTGGTTAATTTCAAATATATGCCAAGTGAGTTGGGCCAACAGATAATGAGTTGGATAGGGCTTGACAAAATAATTCCAATTTGCATCACTAGGATCTACATCTTTTTTTAACCCTTTAAGAATGGATTGTCTAAAATTGCTGCAACTCAGTTGGAGGTGGTGATCCGCCACCAAGGCTCCAGAATAGGATGCAATGGGTCTCTTGGTGAATGTCAATGCTGGATGCACCAAACTAGTCATGTGCATATTCTTGGCTCTGACTCGCTGATTATTGAATCTTGTCAATGCCAATGATTCCCTCATGTAATCATCAACTATGTTAATATCGACATAAAATTCATAATGATTTCGTGACTCACTTGCAGGATCTGCCAAGTTAAGGTGACACAACTTGATGTGATCATAGCCACCATTGTATGTAACAAAAAAGGCTCCCTGGCGGACCACTATAGTGCATTGTAACAGTTGACTAATGGCTTTCACTTCTGGCTCACCACCCCACCTACCCGGTACACTCATGTTTCTTAAGTACTGTTCAAAACTGCAACCTACTTCCTGTTCAACAAAAGGTTTGAAATCTGGCTCTCTCAATCGCATATGTTCCATGACCTCTCTACGAAAGCATTCAGCAACCAACCTCTTGAATGTAATATCCTGGCAAGCATTTGCTACCCTTGAGAACGGATTGTAATTTATTATTAACTCCATAATTGATGTCACATTATACAACTCATCTGGGCCAAATAGCCTGACAAATTTTTCTCGAAATCTGTCTGAATCCCATTTAACTGGAGTCAAGTAGGCCAAAGCCATAGCCCAAAACAGACAATTGCCATCCACAGGAATATTAGCACTTCTAGTAAGGAGATTGATTGTTTCAATGCTGTCTCCCTTTGTAGCTAAATCTAATGGTGTCATGCCATCCCTATTTGGCGCATTAATTTTTGATCCCTTGTCCAGCAGCAATTTGACCATCTCATCAAGGCCATTTTTTATGGCAACATGCAACACTGTGTCATTGTTGCTATCATTGTTGGGGGCATTAATATTTGCCCCCTCATATAAACACTTTTCAATGAGCTGGCACCTGTCATGCTCTGTAATATCTGGGTTCCCACATATGGCATTGAACAAGGCTTCATCTTTGGATAGCTGATCTTTAGCACCAGCATTTGAGCAGGATTGATTAAACTGAGCATAAATAATGGGATCAGTTGGATCTTTATATTGATCTATTTGAGAACTTTCCATATGCAATTTGGCATTCACACTGTCTGGGACATCCCTTTTGTCTACCCCATATTCAATTGACTCCTTACTATTCCTGCCACGCTGAAACATTAATCCGTGAAATGTTTTCGCTTCAGGCAAACTGCCAGCAGGATTCAAATTGAAATTGGATGACATTTTGATGTAAAATTATATAACTTGAACCACTTGGAACTGGGTTAGGATGCAGTATCTTGTGGTAAACACAACAAATTGATACTCCAATGATCGAAAGTTCAATTTCTGACTGAGACCTCTGGAATTTGGTATCCTAGGGGTCCTGGTCGATAGACTTCTTTTGTTGAGGCCAGGATCCTTATCTCATGGTCAATTACATTGTATTTAGCAGCAATTTTTTTTTAACTTTCTGGTGAGAGATACTTCCAAGCACCGTCACCACAACGTAGTACGTTCGTCTTCCTTTGGAAGAAGGTTTGAATGGAAATAAAGCTCTGGAACCTGGGTATACGTTGAATATTCCTGATCAAGTTAGAGAAGAACAAAATATCCTCAGTAACAGTTAAAAAATAGAAAAAAAAATACTGCAATCGTCTTGTGTCATATATCAATTTTTCACTCTTACTTGAGCGCTGCACAGAATATCTTGTCTCACAGGCTGTAAAAGAAAATGCAAACGCACCTATTAACACATTGAGTCACTTTTTTATATTTCAATTTTTTATATGACATTGAGTCACACAATGTCATAATCCTCACATCGTAAGTCTACTAAATGCGGCAGTGGATAAATAGCCACTCTATTTTAAACGCTACTCAAAGATTTTTCGATTAGAATATACTCACTGTGTTCAACAACCAAGTGTCGGAGGGCAAAGGATAATTTCTGGTTTATAACGCGACTTCGCACTGTCCCACTGCGAAGAAACAGGAACACGTCGATGTTTGACGAAATTGTATATCAATTTGAGTTTCTGCGTAACGATAACTTCTATGCACAGCCACTAGCGTTCCTGTTAGGAGCATGTGGCATGCACATCTGGGCTGTGTCCCGGTACAAATTTCGCGATCGGCGATACAAATGTGTGTTTCGGCTTTTTTACCGACCCGTCGAGTAGCAGGAACTCAGTTTTCACGGTTAGCAGATAGCAAAGTTCAGGTGGTGATGTTCTCCAGATTCTTGTGCAAATTGATGGCAAATTCTACAAAGAATGTCAAAGATGTTGCTGCATTAAATACGGCACCCACCTGGTGAAATCTGATTTAAAATGTATTTCCTAGAATAGTTCTTGTTATTAATAAAAATAAAATATAATAATAAAATATTAATAATATAAAATAATGAAATGATAGTAATACAAATAATAATATTTAATAATTAAAGAACAATAATAATAATTACGTTCGATTTTAAAATGAAAACAGATGAAATTGAGACGTTCAAAAACAAATGCATATGTACAGCAAGATTAACGTGTGGTGTTATGATCATACTTTTTCTATTCTGGTTCCTTCATAAGAGTCTAATTATCAGACCTAGTTCTAAAAGCGTATCATTTTCGGGCATAGTTTTAAAAATAGTTAAATTATCGGGCATTATTCTACAACGATTGTACACTTGTTCCGTTACTTTACGTTAACCTCCTTCTGTATTTTTATTTACTCATTTAATTCAAAAACCTTTCATAAAGGAAAAAAAGATTTGCGCTTAAAAATACAAAAACAACATTTCCGTTTGTGCATTACATTCGCGCGCCTACATTCGTATTAATTCATCTATTAAATTCCTTTATTAAATAATGGCCTCTTGTTTATTCGATCTTAGGGTACTGGTGAAAACGAGCCCCTGCACAAATGCACAAACGATAGTAGGGTGTACAGAATCTTCCCTTGTAATATTCATTTTTAGTGATTGAAAATCATTGATTGCCAAATAAAAAATTAAATATATTAAGACAATAACATAATATAGTACTGCTCAACAATATCAACATATATTAATATGTACCCAGCCTCAAGCATCCTCAAAACTGTAATAATCTAAATTTTATTTATTGATTGATAATCAATGATCGTCATCACTAAATGGGTCTTCTCACTATATGATCGTCATCACTAAACACGATTCTTTACCCCTTTAATCACTTGAGCAATTGTGGAGGGGGGCACATTTTCAGTTTTTCACCAATACCTTGGGATCGAATAATGAAAGCCCGAGCCAGGAATCGAACCTGGAAAGCTCTACCACAAAGCTACTAAGTCTAACACGTTCATAGTGAAGTAAATATTCAATACTACAGTAAAATTTAGCCTGTAGTTTTAAGTTAAAAAAAAATCAATGCACAATTACCGTATGGTAAGCGTCAACGTTCTTCGAGTATAACGGGTCAATCTCTTCTTTGCATTTGGCATACCAGATGAGCGGCGTTTGCTCCCTTTACGCTCGATACAAAGTGACTAAGTGAGCGACACATATGTGGCTCACTTTCAAACTGAGAGACTCCCAACTTGTGCCTCCTCCCCCCGACCCTGACATTGCAACTGAAGTCACGTAGGCACTTTAGCGTGTCTGGCGTTTGCAGTTTGCATCCTACTGGGTTTTAGTTTGGCAAGGCGATCTTTTAGTAAAGGTTTTTTTTTAATACATGGCGCGGCTGCTTGTTTAATGGCGCTTTTATTCTGTCTTCTGTTGGCGGCTTACGAACAAGAGAGGGGGGTCATTCGAGAAACGCCCAAATTAAATCAACTGAAATTATCTTTATTAAAGTTATCAAAAATGTCGTAAATGCTAGTGTTGCTTAGGAGCACGTTCGAACCTGGAAATTTTTAGCTCCTTTACCGTTCCATCGATTAAATAGTAAAAAACGAATAAATATGAAAATATCTTTTTAATTCTATTCATCCCAACATTGGTCAATGGGATTTTTATTCCGTGAGATTTGAATGCGAACGTAACATTATTTTTAAATATTTAAATGCTAAGAGGTGAATATTTAATATTTAAATATTAACTACTTATATGGTCTGCAAACAGTAAAATAAACGACCGTTCGAGTTACTAAAAATAGGATCGAAACTGTTCCAAGCGTTCCTTCCTTCCTTTCTAGGAAAAGGAACTTGGCGTCCTAAAGTTCCTCAGAAAAGGAACCCGTTTCCATTTTATATATTTTATGTATTATGTTTTATTCCATATTTTAATGTATTCCATCTATCAGTTTTATAATCGTTTTGAAAAGTTGAGAAAGCACACAACTAAACGGGAAGTGTGGATTTTTTATCCAGTCCACTGCTATGAAAGTTATTTTGGTGCACTTCCCTCCCAATGTTTAGCTGGAAGCTGTTCAAATAACTGTTTGTAAATCCGGCCTTCTTGTAACTTCCGCTTGGTAGTCACCGATTACCTAGAAATTATTTTACTTGTCACACTGTTGAATGGTCGTAGCTCAACCAATGAGCTCAATCAATCACTGTGAGATCAAATCATCAAGTGGAGTTCTTTCACTTTCTTTTTCTTTAGGGGTGCCTTAAGTCAATCGATTAATGACACACTTTGCCAGTGCTGGGATTGTTCCTTTTTAAACGGGAACACGATCAAAATCCCGTTCCATACATGTTCCTCCTAGTAAAAATAGACCCGTTCTCATTCCAGTTCCAGTGTTGGGTAGGAACGGAACGGAAAGTTCCCGTTCCTAGGAACTGGTTCCTTTTTTGAGGAACGGCGAAACGCCTAGGTTCCTTTTTATTTTTGAGGAACGGGAACGGGAACTGGTTCCTTTTTTCATTGGAGGAACGGGAACTGGTTCCTTTAAAAAAAAACGGAATCCAACACTGTCCAGTTTCTACATAATGTCAAAGGATCCTAACCGTTCTTATTATTTTTTAATGAACCCTGGAATTTTTCCATTTCTGAACATTGAACGGGGATTTAAAAAAATAAAATAACTAAAATTCCATTTATCCCAACAATTCCATTATCAAATGAGATTTTTATCCCGTGAATTTTTAATACCAATGTACTCATTTAAAAAAATGTAAATGTATAATACATGTAAGCTTAGGGGTGGATCCTGAAGCCTGGCTATTCCAGCGGCCATTCCCCATCCATTACCTTCCCTGCCGCTCTCACATCTCCATAGAGACATGAGGGTGCAGTAATCCTGTTGTGCATTAGGCACTACGGTGATTTATTAAAATAAATAATAATAATACCAGGTTAAAAAATTAATATTTAAATGTATAATAACAGGTTAAAAAATTAATACATAAATGTATAATAACAGGTTAAAAAATTAATATTTAAATGTATAATAACAGGTTAAAAATTAATATTGAATTGTATAATCACAGATTAAAAAAATAATTTTAAATGTTCTACGCACAGTAAAAAGAACGACTGTTCGAGTTTCCGAAAAAATGAGGATCAAAACCGTTCCAAGCGTTCTTTTTTAGGAAAAGGAACCCATTCATACCTCCCCAACACTGCGCATTGCAATGTATGCCCATGTAATTTTGTTTAGCCTAATTGTTGGATAAATCGAACTAATGAGAATTTTTTTCAGTTTAGCCGAATTGTTAGATAAATCAAACAAATGAAGATTTTTTAAAGGCGTAAACACCCCAGTCAGTATCAGGCACTGCACGACTTTTTAATGGCAAATCCAAATTACAATGTTACACGATAAACAGCAAACTATGTTATATGAAATACTTTTAACACATTTAATTAATATATAATCATGCTTAAATCACAAAATAGTGTTTACATTGAATGTCTATGTAACTAGATGGTAAAATAAATGTATTCAACAGACAGTGGATGAAAAGTGTTTAAATGTTTTTATTTTGCTTTTACTCAGTTTTTTTCCAACGTATTATGACAAGATGGCATCCGTAACATATGAAATCACTTCACAGTAGATTACCGTGAAACTGCTACTGATGTTTTTCGAGGATTATAACTTGTCATTTATTATACTCAAATCATAAAAATGATGCCTTTGTTGCCGCTTGCTTCATAGATTGCGGTGTTGCCGTGGACATGTCCGAAGCATTTTTTAAGCCACGGTACAAACAAACCATGTAATATTTTCATTTACATGTAATTAAACACGTTTATTTTACATCTATAACGTTTGTTTGTTCATCATTTCGCATTGTGTTGCGATCTCGT
>JAUJYS010000745.1:0-20744 GCA_033995665.1 Melogona broelemanni
TAATGGAAGCTCAGGGGTGACGCCAGTACCACAGGCTAACGAATACACGAAAGCCTGTGCCGGGAATCGAACCCGGGGCCGTAGGCTCACTGAGCCATCGGTTCGTATGCTTCCCAGCAGCGGGATTACAGCGGTGGATTAGGGGTGGATCCTCGGCAGCCTGGCGAAACCAGCTGCCATTCCCAATTCCCTACCCTTCCCTGCCCCTCACATATCTCCATAGACACGAGAGTGCAGTAATCCTGTAGTAATTAGCATATAGTGATCCGTTTATAATTATCCGTTTCAATTTATACCCAACACTGCATAATCGCATGATTGGAGAAGTTATCTTTCCAGCAACGCAGTGTTCGGTGTGATTGCATGCACAAGGGGGCAGCATTTCAATCGCTGACATCGCAAAAGAACAAAATCAAAAACGATTTGCATGGCTATTTTGACGTATCCAAACAAAATTAAACAATATTAATCTTCGATAAAATTCAAAACTTACGTATGCGTAGAAATATAGATGACACAAGACGCATAAATAAGGCATTCATAGGTCTGGTTTTTAGAACCAATGACTTGTAACTATCGCGTTTTTTTTCAACAACTACAAACGCGAATTTAACATTTTCTGCTTACACCCAATCTCGTTCATCGTTTTGCTCGTCTCAGTTCGGCGATTTTTCTTATTTATGCGTCCTGTGTCATCTATATTTCTATGCACACCTAAGTTTTGAACAAAATCAAGACAAGGCGATTTCGGTTCAACCGATGCGGCAGAATGATGACGCTATGACGGCATCCACGATCAAATTCTGACGCGGTCAACTATTCTGCACAAAAATCACACGCTCGAACACGAGTTGCACATTCAGTTTAAAAAAAAAAATGCTGCAATATCGTCTGCTCCCATAAAGCAAATATGCACTGAGCACGGCGGGTAATATCGACAGGGGTATTCTCAGACTGTGTAACTCATGAGGATGCTGTCAGAAGTCACACCAGCGGCGTCATAGCTCCAAGAACAGCTTAGTTGGTGGCTTCGAGAGGGGACTTAGGGGAGTGGAGAAGGGGTTAGATGTGACGGGTGACGCGAATCTATGCAAAACAAAAATCTGAGACAGGTGGGTGGGGTTATTCCAACCCTAACCCATTCCCCCCCACCTCCCCGTGGCAAACTGGGTCCGCTAGCCGGCAGCGAGTCTTAATTAGTGGGAGTGAAAGAGGGTGAAGCAGCCCCAGTTAGGGAACCCACAAATAAAGCGACAAAACGTCGTCTGCATCACGTTTTAGCCTTGTTCACAATGCCTATTATTTAGTATCACAATGTAGAACGGTAACAATTTTCATGCTGCAGGATACATGTACTGTACTTAAAAAATGTCAGGGTCTTTTTTTTTTTCGAATTATTTTATTATTATTTTTTTTTAATTACCGTAGCGCCTAGTGCACTACAGGATTACTGCACCCTCGTGTCTCTGTGGAGATATGTGAGTGGCAGGGAAGGGAAGAGGGATGGCAGCTGGAATAGCCAGACTGTAGGATACACCCATAAGCTCTGGACTCCTTAATGGAAGCTCAGGGGTGACGCCAGTACCCCAGGCTAACGAATAAACGAAAACCTACGCCGGGAATCGAACCCGGGACCGTCCGCTTCGTAGGTTGTTGACATACCCACTGAGCCATCGGTACGTACAAATGTTGCAGGTAGATAGTGACAGGATTATAATGAGACCAGCTAAAACAACAAAAAATGCGTCGTAGAACGAAAGTTAAGAAAATGCTTCTGGAAAATTCAATAATTTTTAAACTGATAATTTTTTATGGAGTTGCCGGCTACCAGAAAAAGCGAAACTCAATATGGTATTTGATTTGTACGAAAAATACAAATATCCTAAATCGTGCAAGACGTAATGAAAATATTTTTGGATAATGTTCCTCTCATAAATGGTTAAAAAATGGATTTCGACTTTATTTTTTGACAGATGGAAGGACAATGGTTTTTGCAAATGCTCTACCATTACTGTCCTCAATCCAGCATTCGATGTTCAGTATACAACATGACGGTTAACGACACAAAAACAAATTTTACGATGGCATTCCAAGAAAGATTCTACGACGAAAAGTACGTGCTTGCAAAAATATGACGATATTAAATGAGCCAGATTTCTTATTTCGAAATAATGAGATTTTTGTTTTAAACATTTGACTAAACACAGCACTAACGAATTGCGACAGAGGGACACCCTCAAAATTTTAGACCCACTGAATCCAGCACTGTCAGTCAGTGAGGTCCACACACCATGTAAGTCAAAGAAAAGTTAATGACAAACACTCGAGTCGATACTATTATTTGTCAAGCCCAATTTAAAAACTCCGTTACACTCAACTATCATAATTTTGGGATGCAGGCTTCAGCGATATTCAGCGTTGTGCCTACGTTTCCGTCGGGAACAACTACGAATATTTCATCACCTATTGCTGCAAGCCTTTCAAAAAGGACTTCAAATACGGTAAGAGAAGCACGAACCTGTGCTTGCCACACGACAAAATCCCTTCATTTATGAACGTTCTGTGAACCGGACTCTTTCGTTAATCATCAATCACTGAGAAATGGCACCAGCCCAAATGGTTGCATTTAAATATGCAATATTTTTCAATGTTTGGCGGACTAGCTAAGATGGCAACAACATTTCATGAAATATTTCAACAATTTATAATGGTATAAACTAATTGCCATAAAATGTCTGGTTTCAGAAACTATGGGAGTTCGCACGCGAGTCCGCAAGATGACGCCGGCGCTGAAGGAACAAATACACAATGAAATCGTGCGACTTGGCCTGAGTGAAGAGTTTCTCTACCCCGTGGACCAGACAAGTTGCGATCTTACACACGGAGATAAAGGTTACCCGGCACCAGTGACTCCAAAGGCAGATACGCCACCAGCATGCGTCACCAGCAAGGGCTAACGTCGTGATGGTCGGCGGCCATCTTGGTGTGGGGGCCATCTTGCGCGGTGCGCCATGTTACGTGGCGGAAGAGCAAAACTGCAATTTGCATATCCAACTGTTCAATATTGACTCTCCACAGCACATATTTCTGACCCCCCCATACATGCTGAACACACATTTGTTGCCATCAACTATTTACGAATATTATTGCGCCATACATGTATATAATAAGTATAACAGCCTGTATACGTGTAGTGCGTGGATCATTAATTTTCGGTTGGTAAAATAAAATAAAATTAACCTTTATTCTGAAATGGTTCTTCAGTCATTTATTTGTGTAAATAAGCGCACAACACCATTGTTCGTGATGCTATAACTCACAACATAAGTATGTTTTTTGTTGCAAAAATTGCATCTAACCTTTTCAGTATACTAATTGACGAGGACGGCACCACCTTCCAAATATTGATAGTCTTGTCGGGCAACCGGCCAAGCAAAAGGATTAGCCGTTCCCACGTACAGCAAACAGTCCATCTATTTTTGATACTTGGAGCGTCAGCGATTGGCCTTGTATTGTATTCTTTCATTTAGAGCAGCATGACAATTAAAAACAGGCGAACATTTTCTATAGCAGTTTTCTAGCAGTGGTAGCTTGAACAGAACATTGAATTGATGGCGCGTCTTGTCTACCGGTAAGTTACGTAACAAAAGAATTTCTTGTATTTTATTTGCATGGTGATATCGTGTATAAAGTTATCAAGAAAATACGCCATGGGCAAGAGTATATGACAAGTCTTTTGTTCCAGCAAAAGCAATAAAAACGATAAAACAGGCAAAAAGTAGCCCAGCGAACTCTGTCCTTATAATAATCGTACAGAAATATTGTGCCACATACACAGGGGTGCATTTTTTACTTATAGGACGGGAATTATTTGTCCGAGAAAATATTTAACAATATGAAAAACAACATTAATGATTCCAAGCATTTTTTTCCAGACACCATTTTAAATACAAAATTTGCTTTCTAGAAACTATTAATGATTACTGGCCAGTTTGCAAACCGTGGGACAGCATGCAAATTCAGTCATCAAATGACTTTTACATAGGAGTTGATTTCTTTAAGTGGGTCTTCTTTTTCAACAGCTTTGGAAACTCCTATCTTTTTACGATGGATCTGATAGCTGATCATTACAAATATCCCACTAAAGAGAAGACAAACTGACGTCATCGATAAGGAGTAGACATATGATCCGCTACTGTCTACCAGGTATCCTGAAAACAAAGAAGGAACGTAAAAGAATTAGATTTTTAGGCGATAACACACTTGTTCACGCATGAAACTGGAACTGAGCCTTCGGCTCAAACTACTACTCACCAACCGTGACACTAAACGCAATAATCCATTTGAAATAAATAGGCCATTAGCTAATTCAACGTGCACATCACATAGAACATGGAATGAAGTATTCCAATACTGTTTGTATAACCTATTTTGCGATCATGCACCTGACGCTAGATTCTACTTATGAACATACAGCTGGTAGGCCCTACTAAATCAGTTTCAAACCATATTTTATAGGAAAATTAATCACTCTTCATCCAATTTTATCAAGCAAACCTCCACACGAAAAGCGACCCAAAAGTAACATTTTGCTTCCTTTTACCGCTTAGCCCAGTCGGTAATGCTTCCGACTGCGGTACGGACGGTCCCGGGTTCGATACCTGGCGAAAAGCTCGTTTATTAGAGTCTGTGGTACTGGCGTCACCCCTGAGCTCGTCCAGAGTCATTCCAGATCTTAGGGGTGAAGGCAGCCTGGCTATACCAGCTACCATTCCCATTCCCTTCCCTGCTCCTCACATATTGACTTAGCGACACGAGGGGTATAAAACATGTAGTAAACTAGTGATTAGCATTACAGTGATAAAAAATAATTTTATGCTCAAATGTTTGCTATTGAAGACTATTTAAATTGTTGTGTTGTAATTTGATATGTTATTTTTAAATTGTTTTCGAAATTTCGAGTCAAAACTGACAATGTCTGCTTTGTTGGTTCCGCTTAATGATGAAAAAAAATTTTGGCAGTGAAAAAATCGCCAAAATTTTACTAAATTAGAAATTTAACAAACTGAAAAATAAGTTGCTTAACTCACCTGAGAGAGGTCCAAATACGACCGCACTGAGCCCGCCAGCAGCCAGTCCATATCCAAACAGAATCGCCATCATGCTTCGACTAAATATAAAGGCGAGCGTCAAACTTTGCAAGCACGTTTGCTGCCCCTGGAAGAAGCCAATCAGTGATGCGCACAATATAGACAGCGTCTCCGAGTTGGCGAAGATGAGTCCGGCCGTCGCCAGAGCGGAGATAAACGAAGAGATCATGTACATCACCGGCGGGCTGACGAACATGACCTGTAGGCCACAGAGAACGCGGCCGATGGCGTTACAAATGCCCATACTGGCAATGATGATGTCATAGTTTTCGGCCCCGTTCAAAATGCTCACATCCTTGATGACGGCGAACACGATCATGGTGCATCCGTAAAAGAGGAACAGGGAGACCAGGATCAAACAAAAGCGGGTGTCGCCGAAGAATTTGAGGGATTCGCGAAGCGGGATGGGCGTAGGACCGTCGCCGCCATCTTTAATTGAGCCATTGGTTACCACTGCCAATGAATTGTTTTGAACAGCAACAGCGTCCTCTGGATGCGGTGATAAACGTTCGCGCTCGTTTTGGTGTGAATTGTAATTGGTCGACTCACTGCCACGCCGGATTTTGTCGCTTGGTGTCGCGGCAAGCTGAATCTTTGGAGGTGACCGTCGCTGACGGTTTGTGGAGTTAGACTTATCGAAAACCAGAGCGGCGCAAACTAGAATCTGCATGACGATTCCTGCTTGTATGAGCATGGAATATCGCCAGCCAAAAGATTCGATGGCCCATTCCAGTTCGACACCGAATAGCATGATCCCGAAGCCGACCGCAGAGATGTTGATGGCCGCCGCCATGTATATCTTAGCTTTGAAGTAGCGCGCGATGCACGCCAAATTAGCCACAATCACAAGTGACGCTCCGAATCCTGTAAAAATGAGATTACACACATATGCTGTAAAGAAATATGATTTATTTTTTTATTGGAAGAGTTATTCTGCAGTATAGAATTGCATTTGTAAAACTTCTGCAATATGCATGTGTAATTAAATTAAATGCACTGTTATTAATTAAAGTTCGTCTATAGCGATAATATCAGCGCGATCACGCTTTAACTCCAAACAGATTAGATCACTTTTCAAAAATTAGAATATATTTTACTTACCGGAAATTCCTAGATCAATAATGAGGAACCAAACAGAGTTGGCAAAGTAAGCAAGACCGAGCGTAGAACTCAAAATAACGCCTCCGATCATTGTTGTAAGCCTCGGACCGATCAATGATAGGAGCATACTGGCAATTGGACCTGCAATTGTTTGGGAGAAAATAATCATAAAAAACCTTTCCTCAATTCTTAATAATATAATGAATAAATACAATTGTTGCGTGCCCGCATTGATATTATCGGCAACCAGACATTTAGTACAAATAACATACTATATAAATAAATATTCCATCCATTATTGCATTCATTTTGTCCACTTGGCACGAAAATCAATGGCCCAGCTTTTAAAATTTGTCGGCCACCAGTGGCTCAGTGGATATGGTAACAGTCTACTGAGCGGGTGGTCCCGGGTTCGATTTCCGGCGCAGGCTTTCGTTTATTTGATCCTGTGGTACTGGAATGTGCCCCTCATATATTCCCATAGCGACACGAGGGATACAATGACATCCTGTAGTGCTAATAACTACAGTGATCAGGAATAATAAAAAAAATGCTTGTCACCGTCAAAAAGCGACTAATGAATAACGTACCTGTTATGCACAATATCAGCGATTGGGCCACAAAAATCCACGAAGTAAAAGTCCTCGATTCCTGAAACTCATCCAGGAATGCCACAAATAAGATGCCCGAATTATAGATGACCCCGCTCGAGATCAGGTTGGTGGCGAACGCGGATCCTAGCACCACCCACGCCCATCCCCCATCCAGATCCGGGTCACTCGTCCGACCGGCGGACGACCTTCGTCGGAGTGCGTCGCCGGATCCCGGGTCCACTTTGAGCGTCGTCGACCCGAGGAGGCGAGTGTCGGGGTTAAGGAGAATTTCCTTCGCTTCTGCGGCGGCCATTTGCTGATCTCTATCAGGAGACGTGTTTTTTTTTTCTTCACTCCCCGGCACGAATGCGACGAACCGAACCCAACTTCCCCAGCAGAAGAAGTCTTTCCAGATTAACTCTCCCTGCTCGACCGAGAGTGCCTGTACCGCGGAGCCGAGGGCGCAATTTCCGAGCCCGTGTCTGTGGATTGCATAACGAGAGAAGATGTTTCAACAGATGACGGAGGCGATTCCGTATTCAACGCACTAGAAGAAAAGGTATTGACGGATGGTGTATTTTTGCAGCGTCACTTGTGCGACTATACAGGTGCGTGGTACGCCAGCCATTCTCAAACGCTTGGGTGCAATTAGTGTCAGCCAATGCGGCTGCTTATTAACAGCAATAGGGGTGGTTACAAAAGTTTCTGTAAAAATGGCCAAACAATGCATATGGGGAAGGGGGGGGTATGGGTAAAAAAAAATCATTGGCTAACGCGTACATGTAAATCAAGTATGTTTTTGGTTTTGTTTTCGTACCTTAGATGTGGTACGCGTTTCTTTAAAAAAAACTAATTTATCTTAAGAACCTCTCACACAATTCTTGTAGTGTTTGGAAAAAGTAAGTCTGAAATCAATCCCACTGTAGTCTGTACTTCGTTGATCTTTTGTTGGATGTTCTAAACTTCAAATTGTTACTGTTTTATTGATATTATCCATTAATACGAGTAAATATTTAAGTGAATGAATGGTCACTCGCAAAAACATTTCGTGCATTTCTAAATATTAACAGCGTTGCAACCATGAATAATGCGCGCGCAAACGTTTCGTTGGGTATCTTGGGCTGAATGTTTAAAAATAATTATTACATTTAACTATTTGACGATAAATGCCACGGTATATAGCGCGATTACAGTGACTTTCAAAATGAAAACGTCTCTAAAGGTTTTTCTGATAAATATCCGGAAAATTGGCCATGAAAAAACTGGTTTGTCACAGCTTTTATTGCTCAAGTCACTCAAGTGCCGCAGCTTTCGAAGCGAAGAGAAGCAGCTTTCGAAGCATTCAATCTCGTCGTATTTACAGGTGTTTTGCTATACGAGTTTACGTAGGTGTAACTTTTTTCGCGTAACCACAGCGTGCAAAGAATATTAACGTAAATATAGAACTCCTGCATCTCCGAACAATTCAGAAATTCAGCATTTTTTTAATTGGATCTACTCGCCATAATTTAATTTCAATAAAATTTATTCAGAACCTTCGCAGCAGCATCTGCAACTTAAAATTTGAGGTACCGGAAATTACAACACGTTGTCAATATTACAATCAATTAAGCGATATTAATATATTCGTAATTAACATTTTGTTGTATCAATTTTTCAAATGGAAAGAAATTATCTATAGCGCCTATAAAGTACAAAAGGGCTATTTCATTAAAAAGAAATCTCAGATAGTGTTCATCGGCTATATTAAAGTAAAATTATATTTGTTGTCCTTTTTAACTTAAACGTCTGATTTAACTATGAAGTTTTACAGGCAAGTGTATTCGGCACAGTTTGTCAATGTCTTCCGAAAATGTTTAGATTTTTTGCCGCTTCAAATGCAAAATATACTGAGGGGGTCTTGCAGTATTAATTTTGCAACCTTTCAGTAACTTCCTTGCGCCTCCCGTCTAGTTATTTTGCGCGCCCCGTCTAGCTATTTGACGTGCCAAGGACGAGCAAATTACAATGTCGGAGGTTGGCTGCTATTATACGTGGTGAATATAGCCAGGTGGACTATACGAAATTGCATTGAGTTTGTGAAAAGCTTAGGTCAAACGTCTACGAGAAAAAAAAAAATAAGAAACTGATTTCGTGATTATGGCACAAGGGTCATCAATAGATTTTTTGGAAAAGTAATTAAATTTTTTTCAAATCATTTGATTAGAAAAATAATTTGTAATTGAGCTTTTATTTAAAAATTTCAGCACATGCAAAATCCAGATATAATTATAATTTGGACTTTATTGAAAGAAAATTAATCCTGTTTTACTGTTTTTAACCCCGAGGACATAACATTATACACCAAATATTTCAACATTTAAATAGGTTTGATTTGAATTGTATTTTTGTAAGAAAAAATTAGCATGAGCGAATAATATAACGTCATCATATCAGCAAATCAGCCATGTTTATCATTAGCTGACGCCAATAAGGACGTTTCAAACGCAGCACATTATCAAACTCACGTGCGTGGGAAATTTGTCTATCGGAACAGCTGTCCCGTTCGTTCCCCAAAAATGTATTGGCAAACCAATTATTCGATCACTGCTTGCTGTAAACCGTCGACGAAAGATACGTTCACTTACCAACTAACTCCACGCGTCTGGTGGAAACAATCCCGATAAAACACAAATGATTTACGCATACCTGTTTCTGGCCTCTTAGGATACTGTATTAATCTGTGACTGTGTCTGCAATAAAAATCGGTAAGTGGATACTGCTGATACTTGCCTTTCCCTTTATCAATCTCGAATTGATTTTTATGTAGCCATTATTAAATGGCGCTGCTGGCGTTATACTCCATCAACGTGCAATCATGTTTTTTTTTTTGCCATATGGCCTTAGTCTCGATTAACCTGTCATTGTGGGCTATGTTTTATATTAATTCGAGGCTTTCAATTAACGTGTCAGATTTCTAGCTTAACTGCGTGAGGAAATCGGCGGTCACGCAAGCAACTGCATGCCCGGTTGAATTAATTTATCTATGCTTGCGGAGTTGCCAAGACTTTACAAGTAAACCCGGGCGTAACTTAATGCTTAGTGTCTTGAACGATGATGGCGTAAAACATGCACGCCGAGACATATGCGGCATTAAACGACAAAACTGCTTAAATAAATGCAATAATTACGTAACATCAGTAAGATAAACTTCGGCAGTTGACTTACGACTATGTTTAACTATCGAACTTTGTTTTTCTGATTTTATTTAATTATTTTATTTATTTAATCAGTTTTATTTTCACATTTTCTTACTGATTTCGATGAAATTGCGCACACAAAAACAAGGTATCCTTAGGTTTGACAGCATTCCTTTCCAAAATTGCACAGAAAATAGGTTTTGCTTTAATAGTCGAGGTCAACAGACAATTGCACAGATCTGACTTGTTTTAATCCCCGTAAGGGGAAGAATGTTCTTTAAAAGTCAGATACGGGAGAAAAAGATATGGCGCATTTTCACGGATTTTTCACGCGGTTGTACCTTGAGGCGACTGCTCAACTGGTTGCTCCTTAAGACACTGTCACACGAAGCAACTGCAGTAGGAGCTACATTCTGTAGTAAGGCAGCTTCGTGTGACAACGCCTTAAGACGGCGCTACGACCGTGAACTAGTGGCGCTCCAAGTGATGAGACTCGGTAGGATACAATATACGATACAACCTCAAAAGAGAGCAAGAATCTGACTTACATTTATTTTGTGCGAGTAGCTGCTTCACCGATTGAAATTCGATAGAAATTTAAAACTTCTCAATCTTAGCTCTGCGCTGGGCGAAGAATGAGCTCTCATGATAATACTTGTAATGTGTGGACGCGTTGTCACTGGTATAAACAATATATTTGAATCAGCAGGCACTGTAGAGGGCGTTAAAATCGTAATTACCTAGGATTTCCCCGAACGCTATTAAATTTCAGTAATAGGAAAAGTGGTTATTATTAAGAGAATCATCAACAATAGTGTGCGAAATTTCCAATCAGGTCATCAAATTTAAACAAACTTTGGTTAGAGCTACTGAAGTTGGGCTGGGCACGTTCAGGTGATTAAATAATGCATTCTCTACCATATTCACATGCATGTTTGTGTTATTTTTACCCAGCGCACCTTAAATACAATTCATTGGTAAGATGTCAACTTCTACCACCATTTCAGCAATATACCACGAGACAACACGAGACAAATACAATGCAATCCTAATTTGAACTTTGTTTATTTAAACTAATTTCTTCTTCATTTTTGTTATTCGCTCCTTCAACGCTAATCGTGTAAACCTTTTTGGATTTCCCCATTTTTTTCGTGTGAATAAAGTACAGGCTTATCGAGACACACGCAGATACAACTAAGTAAGAAGCCGTCAATGATAAGGTTGTCACGTAGCTCCCTGTTAGGTCCGTCAGGAATCCTATAATGTAAAATAATAAATTAATTAGTTATTTTAACATACAGCATTACACGTTAATGCTTCGTGAGTTTCAACAATTTCTAGTGAAAATAACAATTTTCAATTAGTTATCAATTTCCCAACGTACAGAATTAATTATTAAATCCATCGTATTGTATAATCGTATATATTTGTATTTACCGGCAATAGGGGGCGCCACAAAACCACCGATTCCAACGAAGAACAAGGTGTACCCAAGAACGATGGGCATTTCTCGTCTGCCGAACACCCAAATCAGTTGAAGCCTGTCGACCACCGTCTGTAACGAAACAGGATTTAAAATAATTGAAGATAAGTATTATATGAAACCGTTAAAGGTATAGAAGTCTAAACCACTTTTCCCCTTTTTTTTCCAAGTAATTGCTAGTTTCTAGTTTAATTACAATTACAATATCTACCCGCAAGCAGTCTCTTTTACGGGGACCGATGGCGGGGGAGAGGGGGTTAAGTGCAAAAATGCAATTTACGCACAAAAAAAATCATAAGTTAATCAAACAGAGGGTAAAAAAAGTTTCAAAAATCATAGGTGTCTAAGATAAATAAAACCTTAACTCAGCTCAACTTATAAATAAAAATCGTTGAGTGTTTGTAAGAGCCGCGTGGTGCAAATAGCGTCACTTTCCTGTGAGACGCGAAGATTGATCAGTCAGGGTCGGCGACGAAATACAATGCACTCACAGGAGAGTCACACTATCTTCGTGTAATAATTTTTGTACGACAGATAACCTATGTACATCTTTTTACCATCGCATGTATTATAAGTTTCAGATGAATATTTAATAAATACTTCATCTGAAAGTTGCCGTTTCACGCTCCTTATTTTGGTCAAGGATTCAACTTTTTTCGCTAATAAAAAAAGATTCAGTATTCAACTATTTTCGCTAATAAAAAAATATTTACTATTTATAGTACACAATGGTTTTGACAGCTTAGTATAATAAAAGTTTTGTCAAATTTCCAAATTACACAACAGATGGCGACTCATGCGTCTATATCCGCAACCAGATCCGGAGTATACAATGGAGCGAATCCTTGCACATTACGTCATGTATTAATTTTTTATCCAGGTAGAAAGTAAATGAAGCGGATTACCTGCTGCCCATTGAAGAAACCCCAGGACAAACTCTGGACGGCCACAATCCATACCTGGTCCGACACCAGAAAAGCCATAATAGAGAAGGCCGCGCAGAGTCCCACAATGGCATTGTGAATCGGCGGCGGCACTTTATTGGAAATGAAACCGGCCGTCGCTCGGCCGACGGTGCTCCCCACGCCCATGGCCACCACCGCGATCTTGAAATGCTCCTTGACGGGCATGATGTCTTTCCAGTAGAGGATGATGGTGGCCGTGAACATGAAGAAGAGGGTGGTGCTGGCAGTCACCAGCCAGAAGCGGACGTCGCAGAAATATTGGCGCACCGTGGGTCTGGCTGCTGTTGCGGGAGGCGAACCGGGCGTGGAGTTGGCGGGGCCGGCGTCAACGGTAGAGGGCGCTGGTGGCGTCTCTTTCGGGAGGCGGAAGACGAGCGCGCCATAGAGCACGATGTGTAGCGCCAGGCCGGCCTGGATCAGTAGTGATCCGCGCCAACCGTAGAAGGAGATGGCGTACTCGGTGAGAAGACCGACCGTCATTAGGCCAATGGATGCAGATGAATACATTATACCTATTGATGAATAGATAAAATATGACAAATTGACTTTTAGTTTTGTGGTAAAAGATCTTCAATATTTCTTTTCAGTAAAAAATTTATGTTGATTTTTTTAAAAATTCTTAATTAATTTTTTTTCATTATTTTGAATATTTAATTTGTATTTTATTATTTTGGTTATAATATGTTCTTTATTTTTAGAAATCAATTTATTCCTCAAACGAATTTCTTATAATATAACAATGTCCTCTGTCCAGGATCAACCGATTAGTCAATTTACCTGTGGCCACAAATAGGCGTTTCCGGAAGTACTTGGAAAGAGCAGCAGCACATCCGCACATGACCAATCCTCCGCCGATACCTGAATTTTTGTTTATAAATGAGGAACAGAAACACATGTTTCAAATGAAACACTTAATTCTGTCATGATGATACAGTAAATTGAACAAAAGTTGGCCAGCCATTTTAGAACGGGCAACTGAATGATGAACGTTGTCGCCCCTTCACATTAGCAACCACTGCAAGCAGTGTATGGGCCATCGTATTGACAGACAAAAGTAATACGTATTGGAGATACTCTGTTAAAATCAGTCGGTGTTTAAAATCAGTCGGCTTCAGTGATGGGTACTATGAGCTTCTTCATTTGATAATTTTGGCAATTGTTAATACTGTATCTCACCTCTTATAACGCCACTGAAAATAATGACATCAATGACTGATTGAGATAGGCTGATGCAGCCCATTCCAGCGGCCAAAAATACACCTCCAATCATCATGACTGCTCTGGGTCCGATTTTACGCAACAGTATGCTAGCCACTGGACCTACAAAATATTTAAAAAAAACAGGAACATTTTGAGAAAATTTTTGCAAATTTTATTTTCTTTGAAAAAATTTTGAACAATCTTCTAATAGTATGCTGACATCTGCGCACGTATATGAACTCATGACAAATCTAATGTCGTACTTGTAACGAATCGGTTGTGCTTTATTGAAACATCGATTATCACATTTATTAAACAAAATATATTTAAAAACATTTTCATTCTACAGGTATATTTGATAGAGGATAACTAATAAAAATGATTATGCTATTTATTCAAATCTAACTTGAAATGTTAATTGTTGCATACACACAATAAGAAGGTACAATTATACACACTTTCGCAAACTTATTTATTCAGAGTTGTCAACTTTACCCGTTAAGTTGATAGCGGCGGTGTAGGCAGCACCCACGAAGGAAGTCACGCTTCTCGGCTGCTGAAACGTCTCCAGGTAGACAACGAAGTAGATATTGCTGGTCAGCACTTGACCTTGCATGGTGAAGAAGGTCAGGAAGGTGGCGGCCAGTACCACCCAGGCCCAGCGCTTATCGATATCCTGTTCGAATCTCCGGTTGGACGCCGACTGTTCCAGCTCCATTTGCACCACGTTCTTGTTGGCTTTTAGCCGTTCCAGCGCCTCGGTTTCGTCATCGTCCACCGCGCCGCCGCCGTTTTGATTTTTTTCGGCCGTCACCATCGCGCCGAGAGTTTACGTAAACTTTAGTGTGGATTTAGCGAGTTCTTTTGCCACTGGTGCTCGGATTCAGTGTGTTACCAGTGGTCTGGCCGGTGTTACAAGTTCGAAACGAGCGCATGAGCATGACGCATGAGTCTGTTGTTGTGGTGGTGGTGGGAGGAGAAGGAGTCAAAAGAGAAAACAAACAAAAAGTGACTGGTTAATTTAATTAGAGAATATAAGAGCGTCTAAATTGACATTGAACAAACATTAGACAGCTATAATTGGAGCACCGCATATTTTGCCTACACTTTACGAGTTGAATTTCTTCAGCGGTGAATATTGAACTTTGGTGCACGGACTGCGAAGACTCTATAATCAAAAATTGACGAATTGGTAAGTCCTAATTTAATTTATTTCTGCCATGTGAGAAATTATTTTATTTGGAAAATTTAATTCTACATCATAAATCAGCTTTTACCTCCAAAGTGTCATTGGTTAAAATGTACGAAATCATATTTTTTAATTTCTCAAACTGAGCTATTACGTAACTAAAGTGCGAAGCACGTGGATTCAGTTTTGAGTCGCCAAATAAAATAATTACCTATTAGAAATATCGTGGTCTGGTACAGCACCGGGCAGTAAGGCAAATATGGCGAACTCTCTAGTAGGAAATGGCACTGCTACTACAGCATCGTAGACTATTGCATAATTAAAATAATGCCAGGTAGCATTTTTTTGCTAAAACCTCGTATTTAAAAAAACTTAAAAATTTAGTTTGTAAGTAACACTTTATTTGTTCCGGATTCTCACGGATTGTGGCAAAGTTTGGGTATGGCTACTCTCGTCTAAGAGGTTTTAGCAAATATGTGCACTCATCAATCCATTCATACCAATATTTTTGCTGTAAATTGTATATATTAGACATTCTAACTTTCCTGCATTATTTTTGACGATCATACTAGATTTAGATTTAGATTTATCGGTAGATGTTCAGCTCACAGGCGAAATGAACCGGAAAATACGTTCGATACGGTAGACAGGCTCTGACGTCATACGGTTTACCTACCCAACCTAACCTATCAACCATGTTTTATCTAACCTAACCATAGAAAACATGGTTGATAAATTAGGTTAGGTTAGGTTGGGTAGGTAAACCGTAAGACGTCAGAGCCTGTCTACCGTATTTTCCGGTTCATTTCGCCCGTGAGCTGAACATCTGCCCAGTTGACTTTTACCTACTTTTCTCCGTCAGAATCTTATTTTCATCATCATTCTCCAATCTTCGGAATCTGCCAGGCTCCAAACCAAAATCGTTACAGAATATAACCAGATGAGTGATATGAGAACACGCGAACGTTAAAAATGTAAACGCCGATTTTGCCGAGAAGCGAAGAAAAATAAAATGTCCGCGAACACTTTACAGCCACCCACTCTGTCTGAACACTTGGCGACAAATGACGATTTTCGATTTTCGGCCACCACTTCGAACCCGGAATTACGTCACATGACTTCTAGTTTCTGGTTTCCGGTTTTCTGGCAGGACTCGGATCAAGATGCACTCGTTTTATATTATTATTATTTATTTATTTGTTTCTGTTTAATTAAGTTGGTGTTTATTTTTGGAATAGTAATTTAAGTATTTAATATTTTTCTGCAATAATTTCTTGTCTTTTAACTTTAACTTTCTTTTAAATTTAATTCTCCATTTGATACAATATTCAACATTTTTCTTTCTAATATTTTTTTTTTTATCAGACATACATGAAATTGTCTAAATAATTCGGGAAAATGATTTTAAAATTCCATTTTCAATTGTTTAACCTTTAACCTTTAACGACTCGGGGTCCGGAGACGACACGCTGCTGTTAACAAACCAGTCCCAGGACTAACCAACACAACATTTCCCTCGCCATAGGCCCCCCAAGGGGCTGCTTGCGGGTTTTAACTTGTAATGTAACCTTTACGTTATCCATCAATCAGTTTTTCAAAATGTGGCATGGGGTTAATTATTTTTTGCCACCAGTATTACATTATTAGCTTTTTCTTCAGTCGTAAAAACGAAGAAAATAAGGAAGATTTGCACAAATCAGAAGGAAAGTAAATATTCGATCGACTTCGAGTTCATCAATGAAAAATTCTCAAGTCATCAGTTGTAAAAATTTCCGCCAAATATTATTTAATTTTCTTTGCAAATTCATTCCACAATTCTTATTTCGCCATTTTTAACGGCGAACACACAAATCATTTCATAGTTCTCCTACAAACCAAACTTACACCCCCCCTCCCAACCGAGAAACAAAACAATGTTTGTCCACAAATAAAAAACAGATAAAGTCACTTCTGTTCTAGCCCTCGTTCGACGCTGACCTCACACAAACCAAAGTCAGTTCCAAATAACAGTCCACAAAAAAAAATGTCACATACGGCACAAAGCATCCATCTACAGGGTGAGAAACAAAAATAAATAACCTTTATATATTTTTATTAAATCTCTTTATCAAGGATCATCCGATTTTTATAAAATTTGGTACAAACTGACGGCGAGAATGTCTTCTTTAGGGATTTGAATATCGCGCCACGAATTTCGCAGCACAGTGGTTCAACTGAGCAAGTTAAAATCGCGCAATATAATTTCTTCGAGAAAACAAAAAATATGGCACAAAACGAATTTTTTAGGAAAGATGCAAGAAAAAGTCTACCAAAGCAAAATAAGCAGCGCGGATGAGCTAAGAAACAATCGGATAAAGCAGACTTGGAGTGAGCTATAGACCAAAGCATCATAAACGCGGCATTGAACAAGTGGCGGATCCGACTAAAAAGCTTGTGTTGCATCCGGCGGTGGATATTTTAAGCACCAATTTAAAATAGAAAAAATGTTGGTTAACATGTCATCATCATTTGTACCAAATTTTACAAAAATCAGATAATCTTTGACGGAGTTCTTAAAAAATATAAGAAGGTTATTGTTTTTTGTACTTCACCCTGCGCTAAACGAGAGTGCATCCCCGATCCCCAGGAGACGCTCACATCCTTAGGAACTCCCTTTCAACCGCCGCCGCCATCTCATCATCCACCGATCCCACCGATTCCCCATCAGTACTATCACTCCCCTCAGCCGCACTGCGATCACTATCTTCAGGCAGCTCACTTCTCGGAAACTTAGGCGGCGACCCCGAACCACTATCCCCACTACCACCACCACCCATACACGCTGTGGGCGCCGCACGTCGTTTGACCCCCGCCTTTCGCTTCCAACCCCGCGGGTTATCCCCCGACAAACTCTCGTTGGAGGACGACGAGGTTGAACCACGCGAATTAGCCCTCCTTAACTTGGCTGGCATGCCACCTAGCTCAGTGTCGTCAATTTTCTCGTCTGAGTCGTCACTATCGTCCAATAGATCTTCAACCTCACGATCCATATTTTCGATATCCTCCTTGGACAAGGTCATCATTTGGGGAATCGAGTCGGCGAAGGTGGGAGGGGCACTGCTTGGTCCGGCAGTAGACCCGGCATCCTGCACAGCATCCGGTACTGGATCACGTGACGGCATCTTGGCCCTCAAAACGGCGTTGGTCCGCTTACCGGTCACGGGGTCATAAGTCGGGAACGCCTCGGCAACAGACGGTGCGTCCGCAATTCGTGCTGCCGGACCGGAACTAGCCGCACCACCCGGATTACGTATTAGGAACTGCTGTCGGATTCCCGTATCACGACCGGAAGTCTCCTTGGTCAGCGGAAACATGGCCTCCTCCACCCTCTCCCATCGTTCAGCGCAGCTCCACAGCCAATCAGGCGTCACAATATGCAGACCACGAACCCTCCTGGCCTCGGTCACTTTGACTGTTCCAATCCGCGCAGCCACCATGTGAGTAGTGGCGTTTTGGCCACCTACCACCAATACTGGCTGAATCTCGGCACCCATGCTCTTGGCCAGGTAGTACGCCCTGCACTTCTCCATTCGCACATTGGTGGGGATCACACCGCTGAAAACCAGGTGAACACCCTTAAGGATCCGGCGTCTTACACGAGGGATAACGTCCTTCATATCAGGGATGGCATCACCGCCTTCGGTCAGGACTGTGTCGTAGATGGTGTAGAATCGCTGATGGATGTTGGTTAGGATGTCGGATAGGTACAGGAGGTAGTCGTCGGTGTCTTCCACTTCGATGATGTCGCCTTCATCGGATGAAAGTTCGTCTGAAATGTGTGGTGTTTCGGGGGTGGGGTGGTCTGGCGGTAGGGTGGCCACCTCCACCTTCGAAGTGTCTTCCAGTGCTTCCGGGATGGTGGTGGTGGTCGCGGACACCTTGACATGCCCAGGTAGACCTTCAAGGTCGATGTCATCCTGGTTGGCTCCGTCGGTGGGGTCATGGACAGGGACACCATTCTGGTCATTGACCAGGGACGTAATTTCCTCATCCAGGTCCATTTTATCGTCAGGTTTCAGTTCACGGGGGTCAATGTCAATTTCGGGGTCAACTTTGACCTCCTCCTCGTCTAAGGTAATCGGTTCGGGTGATAGTTTATTTTTATCGTCAAGGTTTGTGTCTGTTTCCTGATCGAGGTTAATGTCTTTTTCCGGATTTAGGTTGGTGTCTTTTTCCAGGTCGAGGTTGGTGTCTTTTTCCTGGTTGAGATCAGTGTCTTTTTCGTGATCAAGGTTAATGCCTTTTTCATGATCGAGGTTAATGTCTTTTTCCTGATCGAGGTTAATATCAATTTTCTGATCGAGGTTAGTGTATTTTTTCTGGTTGGGGTTAGTCTCTTTTTCCTGGTTGAGATCAGTGTCTTTTTCCTGGTCGAGGTTAATGTCTTTGTCCTGGTTGAGCTGACCAGGGTCTGTTTGGTGGACCGGGGTCTGTCCAGTGGTTGGATCAGGTAGGGTGGCCGCGGACACCACCACCAGTTTGTCGGTGGTGGTGGATTTGGTAGTGGCAGCCGAGCGTTTGGAGATGCGTTTGATGCGCTTGCCCAGCAGGTATCGTCCGGCGCCGGTGGTGGCCTTGTCGTTGGTGTTGGTGTCACTGTCCGACTCGGTCTTGGTCATGCCGGGCGGTGCGTTGATGTCGCCCGTGTGCTGGAAGAAGTGGTAGGGCTTGACGTGGACCACGTTGGGGGCGAAATTCCACACGTCCTCGCGGTCGTCGATGATTACCACCATGTTGTCGCCGCAAGGAAAGAGAGCCCTGGAATAAAATAGAATGTAGATTTAGGAATGGCGCCAGAGACAAGATATAGTTTGCGCATTCAGGATTCTGTTTTATTTATATTTTACAACGTAAAACAAAAAAGTAAAAATAATTTAAATACAAGATAAATTAGCAAAAAAGTTAAAATAAAACATATTTAGAAAAAAGTTAAAAAATAATGTATAAGTTGAATTTAGTCAGTTATGTATACATTTTTTACTAATTAGAGCTTTAAACTAAGCTTTAAAATACTATTTAGAGCTCTGGTTTTAATATCTGTTGGGGACATTTGCATTTGTAATTCAGCAATTTCGTGTGAAGTCGTAATTTAAAAAAAAAAAAATCCCCTCACTGAGTGAAAATGACTGCAGGAGATTTTGTACCCTTCGTGTTGCTGTGGCACTATGTGAAGGGCACATTTTCACCACTACCCCAGGATAACGAATAAACGAGAGTCTGCACCAGAAATTGAACACGGGACCACCGCGCTCAGCAGTCTCTTGCCATGCCTACTCGGCTACTTAGCTGATCATACTGAATAATTTTTTTTTTTTTTTTTTAAATCTCAGATAACGAAATAATAAAGCTCAAATAACGATTAAAAAGCTGAATTATTTTTCAAACCTGGATTGTCCAGCACGAAACAATAGATGTTTCAAACTCGACTACTCACTTTAGATTGGCTGTCTTTGAGTTTGCACTGAAGCACTCATCACGCGAGAGAATGCGATGTGAGAAATATCGTCCATCGCCGTCCAGTATATTGGCTATGGTGTGCGCGTAGAGCCGCGCGCCAAACGTGCAAATGTGCAGTTCGAACAGGCGGCCAACCTTGTCCAAGAACTCCTTGGTGCCGGGCCGCAGACGGGCGTGGTACCAGGGCGACTGGGCGCCGTACAGCTGGAAGTGATGGACGTCCTGATTGGGAGAGAATAATACAACAATTATACAATGAATACGAGTAAATTCTACGGTTATTTTTTTTTAATAGGCTTGTTGTTATGATTCGTCGAGTCGTTTCCGATTCCTGGTGACGCCATGGACAAGTGCTCTCCAACTGGGCCGATTCGATGACTTGCTTTGC
>JAUJYS010000746.1:0-20719 GCA_033995665.1 Melogona broelemanni
AAGCCTGTGCCGGGAATCGAACCCGGGACCGTAGGCTCATGAGCCATCGGTTAGTACGCTTCCCAGCAGCGGGATTATTTATCGTTACTGTCTATGGTTATTTATACTATCGCCCACCTAAGACTCGCACACCATTTTATTTTATCCCTAATTATTTTGTTGATTGACTATTGGTAGTTTTTATCGATACTGTATATGGTCATTCATACTTTTGTCCTCCCCTACTTCAGAAATTCATAATTATTCATAATATATAATAATAATAAATTACCAAATTTTTTGTTGATTGACTTTAGGTAGTATCTATCAATACTGTCTATGTTTATTTATACTATCACCCACCCCTACTTAAGAAATTCATATTTAGTTTGCTGGATGACTATTTATAGTTTATATCGATACTTTCTTTGGTTATTCGTACTATCATATTATATATCGATACTTTATAATGTTAATCATACTATCACCCACCCCTACATAATAAATGTATTATTACTTTGTTGATTGACTATTGGTAATATTTATTGACACATTCTATGGTTATTCATGCTATCGCCACGGCCCATCCCTACATAAGAAATTCAGAATTATTTTGTTGAGGACGCAAATGGTACATCTCGGCTGACGATAATTTAAATTTTATTCAATACAAGCGTGTACTGGGGAATACATGTTGTTTCAAACGTTCTCCAATATTATAATTTTTTCCAATTTGATTACTTAATAATACTCTGTTATTGGCTAATGTCCAATTTAGCCAAACGAGCGACCAGAAAATTCGGTATCGATTGGGGCGCGTAGCGATAGTCAGTCTCACCTGATTAGTCACTTCATGTTATGTTTTTGGTTAGGCAAGTCAGTTTCGCTACGCACCCCACTCGATACCGTATTTTCTGGTCGCTCGCTAGGGTAAAGTTAACATTTACCCAAAATATAAAGTGACTAGATCTACTGACTGATTGTTTTCCATCCTCCGTTTTAGTCTCAAGGATAAAAAACAAGTAACAGGCGACCTGTTTTGACAATCGCTTCTCACTGGGCATGTAATGAGGCGCAACACTTTAATATTCACGTTATTTAGACGCAACCTAGAAACGAGCGTGACGTCATGGCCAATGACATTGCTTGCTAAACGAGCTAATGTCGGCCTGATATTTAAATTTAATTAATTTCATTGATATTGGTTGCCTGTTCTTTATTGGCAGGTTTAGTACTTCCCATCTCCATTATGCAGGGTCATTCCATTAAATTTGCTGCCATTAGTTTAATTAATGCGGAAACCTTTTTCACTACTAATTTAGTTCATGGTTTCACTGATTGTTCCCTGTACAGGGTTAATCAGTCCAAAATCCATTACGTATCCTCATAAAGGATGGCGATTTAATTCGTAATTGATTTGATTTGGAATTGTGTTTTGATGTTAAGGAGGAGGTTAATGCTTCGATTTTTGATCAAGTGACAACATCAATCGAGTGAATAAAATAAATTATAAGTCAGTTAAATAAAAGTACGATATTTAAACACTTTTAATACGTCGTTTGCATATGCTATGTTGCGTATTGGTTACAGAGTATTCCCGATGATTTATTTTTTTCTTTGAAAAACGTCTTTCCCTATGCGCATATTGAAAATAAACTAGATAGAGGATTCGGAGCATTTTTACTAAGTCAATGTTTTGTGTACATGCGTCATTGAGCATGTGTTACAGCTAATTAATTATTAACACATATTTGAAACAACATGTATTCAATTCACCCATCCTGAACACCAACTTTCATTCAAAGACAATTTAGTCGGTTGTCATAGCCTAGGCCCTAGAGCAAACACCTGTAGTGCGGTGACCCCGGGTTCGATTCCCGACTCGGTCTCTCATTTATTCGATTCGATTGAATGGCTGCGAAGCAAGGTATCACAGCCAAATGCTCGTGTATTTGTTTCCTCTGTACCTGACAGTTTAAAAGTGTCGAACTATCGGAGTTTATAATACTGATTTTATTTAAATTAAATCGTTTTTTCTCGATAAAATCATATTAAAAAAAATCATTTTTTTGTTTATTAACGCAAATGCGATGTAAATTTCATCGAATTACCTTGTTGTCATTAAAAGCGGTATGAATTTTCGGATTGGCCGAAATACACGCAAAATATAAGCCGCATTTGTTTCGCAATATCCTATAATTTTTCTCACCACGTTTACGACTATATAGAGCGCGGAAACTAGCCCCGTTCGGGACTTTAATCTGTGAAACACAAGACGATTACTGTTGTTAGTTTTAGTTGTTGTCCATTGTTACACCACCGAACTGACCGAAATACGCACGCACATTCTGTGTATACCTGGATTCTACGTTAGACCCACCAGTCGGCGAACAAAAGCTGTCCCCGTTCCGCCAAAACTGCTAAAAAAAGTCATGTCCCGCCCAAAATCATGGACCGTGTCCCTAAGCATCAGATACATGGACAATATGTGTATCCGGGTACCACTGATGATGCGTAGACGATATTTGGTGGAAGGCTGTGTGAGGTTACCACCGACTGCCGGATAATACCACACTAATAATAAAACACACCTTTTTCTATTAATAAAAAAGTCAATGTTTTTCAGGGCTGTCCGCAATGATCAGTCAATTGAATTATGGGCATCAGTGCGTCATGGTTGCTAACGGAAAACTCAATAACCGAGGTATGAAAAAATATTCTATTGTTTTTTTCTGGTTGGATATTTGACATTTAAAGGGAGGGGGTGGTGGGGGTGGCAAATCGAAAATCGAAAAAAATAGAAGTCGAAAAAGTATTAAAGGTTGTGATTTGGTGACGAAAAACCAAATGGTTCGAACACTGAACGGTACGCTGAAATATTGTCCTTCTGTTCTGTAAAGCGATATGTTTTTTTGGTGCTACGCGGGGTAAGGCAATGCGGCATATGTCGGTGATCCCCGGTTTGAATCTCATTATCCAGTGAAATGTTTTTTTAATAAAGGAAATGTTTTTTTTAATAAAGAAAATGTTTTTTTACAAAGAAAATGTTTTTTTACAAATAAAATGTTTTTTTTACAAATAAAATGTTTTTTTAAACTAATAAAATGCTTTTTTTAACAAAAGCCAAATTATTAATTCCGGTTTGTTGGCAAGTGTTAATGCCGGCGATCCCCGGTTCGAATCCAGTGATGGGCTGTTGATGTGTTTGGTGTCATCATTATATACCTATTTCTCCGTTTCGTTCCTTCGACCATTTTGACTTTCCCCTTGCTGTCTCTCATTCCCTACTTCCGGATCCGGTTTCCGTCATTCGTTCCAGTATTGAGCACGACTGCTCCGATGACGAATAACGAGGACGAGAATGGCCACCACCATGATCATGGTCAGCACTCGCACTCGCACAGGCGAAGGCGCAGTGTGGCTGGTGATAACCAGCGCCACCAACCGCCTGTAAGTTGCGTTTAGAAAATCTTATCGTTTCGCAACAGCTAATAATAAATATAACAAATAGAATGTTATTTACAAAAAATAGTTATAACATTCCCTCGTCAACCTGCATTTTTATTTTGTTGAATGAAATATAGTACTTTAATAACTAGATAATTAACAGTTAGTGTCACTGATATTATTTAAAATTATAAATGTTTAAAGAAAAAAAACATTCAATTAAGTGAAGACGACTTTTAATGTCAGCAGAAAACTGTTTTAATTTAATAATCGACTTGTTAACTGCACAGCAAAAATAGGTTACGACAGGTGAAGTACATGACTGAGCAAGACTTAAAATGTTAGCAACATGATGCTTGTGTTGAAAGCATTACAGCTTATTACAGTTGGTTGCTACCCGAGCCTTAGTCGCCGCGAAAGAAATATTGAAAGAAGACACTATCTTTCTTTCCACGATAATTTTTTCACGACCCACCATCTATTAAAAAATTAATCAATAAAAAATATAAATAAAATCGACCACGTTACTCGACGTAATTCGTTCATCTCTTTCAAATTAAAATTATACCAATCTTCACCATTTTATCGCTTTCTTTATTAAATTAATAATTCAGCTAAGAAATATTGAAAGAAGACACTATCTTTCTTTCCACGATAATTTACCTTACGATTTTTCCATGTCACTTCAAACTAGTTTCCCCCCTTCACGAATCCGACTTACACATATTTCTTTTCCACCAGTGCCTGGACTCCCAGAAGCTGTTTAACCGTTTCGACCGCGATCACTCCAACGAGCTAAGCGTGCCCGAATTCGCCACTATCTGCGAGTGGATCATCAGCGACTGGCTCACCCATTCCCATCCGCTGGCCACCGCTGACGGAAGTGGAGGTGGCAGTGAAGTCCAGCGCGCTCCCCTCCCTCCCTCCCAGCGGCCCGGCTCCAGCACACCGGCCTACGTGTACGGCACCCTGGCCATCACCATCATCAGTCTCTGCTCCATGTTAGGGGTGGTGGTCATCCCCTGCATGGCCACTAGGGTCTACAATCTCATCATGGTGGCATTGGTGGCCATGGGTTTTGGTATCTTGACCGGTGATGCGATTCTCCATCTCATACCCCAGGTCAGTCCCACAAACTTAGAGACACCCCTTATCTGCTACATGACACAAAATGTTTTTATCGAAAGAATGCAAAATTTCGCAAAGCAAAAAAATCAGAACAAACCCTTGCAAAATAGAATATCGTGTCGTTTTGCGAACGAAATAGAACATTACCTTAACTTCACGGCTCCATCAATTTAAAAATACTATTATAATAAAATTACACCAATTTGTGTTCCCAGTTCTCCGAAAGACAAAAACCATTGTTGTAAATTTTCTAATCGCTCGTGTAAATCGATGAACAAAATTGTTAAATAGAAAAGCGCTCAAAAATTTCGTGCGTCTAACTGTAAACAAAGCTATTTTCTGTCGCGAATTGTTTTTGTAGGTTAAGAGATAATTTATACTGGTGATACTGGTGCTAAATTAAAAAAGAATACCTTGTTTGAAGCGAAGGTACAAAGTTGTTCAAACGCGATCAATAAACAAATGAAAATATATGTGCCCCACCACAAATGTTCAATCGGGGTACATAAGGGGAACAAAATGATATTTACGTCAGTGATGAAGATCATAGATTTTTCATTAAAATATAAAATAAATTGTATTAACAATTAAAATGCATGTTACGGATAGGACAGGCATCGCGCAATTTATTTTATATTTCATTAATCAATCAAAATTAATGAAATTGGCAAACAACCTTTTAAGAATCTTAATGCAGTTAAATAAATAAGTAAAAAAATATGCATTTCGGCTAAGAATTTAATGTATATTTAAAATAAAGGTTCCAAAATAATTCTCCTATCTCACGAAACAAAATAGTCGTATCAGTATCCGTATCCGCTAAGTGGGCGCGGATTCCTTTAACTGACCCCCCATTCAACTCGTGTTTCCAGGCTCTGGGCCTTCACGCCATATCTCACGAGGAGGGCGCCCCTGGCGGTCACTCGCACGGTGAAGAGGAATCCATCTTTCCCGACTACCTGAGCAAGTGCATGGCCATGTTGGGATCCATCTACGTTCTATTCCTGTTCGATACCATCTCGCAGGCGTTCAATCCACACTCGCATTCGCACGGACATCAACACGAGGTCAGAGAAAGACGGATCACGTTGTTTATCAATTAAATCAGCTCACGGATAAAAATTGTTTCGACTAGCTCTTGTTCATGGATCTAGAAAGTGTTTGATTTCGGAGAAATCCTTGTTTTTCTCCTAGCGCGTTGGCCGTTATTTAACAAAAAATAAACTCGGTATGCTGCGACAAATTGACGGAAAAAATTAAATACCGTTACTATTTTCACCCTGAAAAACTGGTCGATGACGATACGACACCATCAGATCCCCCACGACCGTCGTCGTGTTCACCAAACGCATATTAATCATTTTCGAAACCTATAAAATAAAAATCTAGGATAACAATTGTCGCAACTTCGAAAAAAATAAGTGATTCATTCTTGATAAATCGAAAATAAAATGCCATTGTTCGGAAGACTTCATAATTCGTTAAATTTAAACGTTGTGGACAGGATTTTTTTACACGTGAAAATTGTGTCAAGTTATCACTGATCTGCGATTGATAACAAAAAAATTTCTTCAAAGCGCTTTTAAATATGAAAAGTGGTAATTGTAATTGTTATGATCCGTTCTGAAAACTTTGATGGATATCATTTTATGTTGTTGCAACCAGGGCAAAATTTAATTATCGTACAACGAAAAGGTAGTGGAGAAAAGTCACTTTAAAGTATTATGTTACATTTCCACGGAGAAAAAAAAAGTCTTAAAAAAACAACCTGTGTGTACCGTTTTAAACAGTAATTATTTTCTAAGACCATTATTTTACAATTGTTGCTAACGGAACTCTTCCAATCCACCCTTTGTAAACCCTTCTCCTCATTAGAACGGCAAATCTGATTCATCCCCCGAATGGAAGGAAAAGAAAGAGAAGTCACCTGCAGTCGCCATCAACCTTAAATCGATTTCTCAGCAAACGTTGGTGAGTCAAGAAGTACACGAAACCAACTGAAGCGCCCACAACAATAGTTTAGCCAACACCCCTCGTATGCAGGGTTGGACAAAATATTGGAAACTGATCTGGTTGTTCATCTTATAAGAGCTCTTTCCATTATTTTGTCCAACCCCTGTACCTATTCGACCACGATAAGTATGTTTGATTTTAGATGCCGTGTGTGAGCGTGTGTGTGTATGAGCACGCGTGTAATGCTGGAGGTCAATGAACTCTGTGTCTCTCTCTCTCTCTCCAATCCCCACCCTTTTCCTTTTCGGACCGCCCTCGGCACACGCGATCCAAATCTGACCTATTTGGTGGTGGCCGACTCGAGGGAAACTGTCATTTGTTTTTTGACGAATAAGATTGGCGTGCTAACAATAAGTTTGGGGTGGGTGGGGATAGGGGAAAAACCAGCGGTGATCAAATAATGGTGCGCAAATATCCAGTGTTGAGTAGGAAAAAAGGAACCGGTTCCAAGGAATGGAACATTTCCATTCCTAGGAACCGGTTCCTTTTTTGAGGAACTTAGGAACGCCTAGGCTCCTTTTAATTTTTGAGGAACTGAAACGGGAGTTTTTTTTTTTTTTTAGGAATTGGAACGGGGTTAGGGCTCTTTTTGTCATAACTTAAAATTTTCTATGAATGTAATTTTCTAAATAGTGTCGACAGTGTCCGCAAATAGGCATATGGTCTTTAGATCTGCTCCCCCAAATTTCCATGTGATCCCCGTATGTCGATATGAATAAATATATCATGGGATTTCTTTATTTATCTTTACACACAACATTATGATATGGAATTCAAACAATATTTTTAAATCGAAGGAACGAAAAAGTTCAAGGTTCCTTTTGAAAACAAACTAGGATCGGCCAATTTACTTTCTATAGGAACTGGAACGGGAGCTGGTTCCATTTTTCATTTCATTTTTCATTTATGGTTCCATTTCATGGGAAGAACAAACCCAACACTTTCAAATGTCTCACATACTTTTTAATTGGCATATCCATTTTGTATTTGTTTTAACGAAACCACACAGACCAGTAATGGCGAAACGGCTGACGGAACGGATGATACGCAAACGGATTCACCCGTAATCATTCATAATTTTGCCGAGTCTTCGCCCGTTATTTGTTGCGGTACGTTCCTTTTTAAACCTGCTTGATTTTTATTTTTGGACGCATGGGGGCACCACTCATGGGGAACAACAGTTTGCGGTGCATTGAATGCATTTAATTACAAATTCGAAATATATGTAAAAGAATAAAATGAAAAGAAGGCAACGAAAAAGAAAAGCTTGCACGATAAGAAAAGAAAAGCTTACAAATAAATTTTCACTTATTTAAAGCATCAGCAATTTATATAAATAATTGTTTTAATTGTTATTTACTCGATTATTTGTCCTTTGTAATTGGCGAATTATACGTGTCAGACTTTATTTTGCTTATTTTATTTATTTAAGTCAATCATATTTTTAGTCCTTTTTTTAGTGCAAGGCATTTTATAAATTAAATAACTATGTTCTTACATTTTGCTCAGCATTTTATAATGGGCAGCTGCCTGAAAGCTGTCTAAACACGTGTACCAACTTATCGATGGATCAGCGAGATTATAGTATTTATTTTTTGCTCGTGTATTTTTTTTCCCGCCAATTCCCACAGGCATGAAGAGTTTGGCTTTGATGGTGTTGATCGGTGACACCATTCACAACTTCGCCGACGGTTTGGTGGTGGGTGCAGCCTTCGCCGGAGGCATGCAGGGCGGACTCTCCTCCTCACTGGCCGTTCTCTGCCACGAGCTGCCGCACGAACTAGGTAAGGAGGTCCCTGATTGGTCTGCTCACTGGTCAACGTCTTCAAGTTAGTTTCTTAATGTCTGATCCGACGTGTTTTCGTGTCACAGGTGATTTTGCCCTCCTGCTGTCCACCGGTATGAGCAGGCGATTGGTCATCTTGTCCAATCTGTTCTCGTCATTGAGTGCCTTCGTCGGACTGTACATCGGTGTGGCCATCGGATCCAACGAATCCGTGGTCAGATGGACCATGGCTGTCACGGCAGGAATGTTCCTCTTCGTCGGCATTGGAAACATGGTACGGTTTAATCAATCAAGAGTGCATTTGCATCCATTAAGACTGGAAGTGACATGTATTTATTCTCCTTTTTTCCATTTTGGTCATCAGATGCCCGAATTAAAGGCATTGAACTCCAGTCAACCACGATTGTCATCGCTCGTCCAAAACATCGCCGTCCTCATCGGAATGGGATTCACCATTCTCATGGCCATGTTCGAAAAGAGCATTCACATCTGATTGGCGGATCTCCATGACGTCACCTCGCCTCGTGATGGATAGGACCAATAGTGGAACGAAGGCAGTGGCACGTGCAGCAACAACAGCACGTGATGCGACGATGACCACGCCTACTTACAGCACCTGCCATATTGGCAGGTGGCGTTGTCGTCGTCGTCCCGTTCCAATAATGAAGCAGTATTTTTTATAGTATCGGATATGAAATTATTTAAGATAAATGGAATGTTTGAAATTTATACGGGGTGTGTATGGGTTTTTAAGGATGTCTCGCTCATCTTTCTGGAGGCTCTTTAATTCCGGAAATGCCTTACAGATGAGGGGAATAGAATATTGCTCCTGTGATTTATTGTCTAAAACCCTGCGAAACCCACTTTGGGTTCCGCCTGTGGTTGACAATTAAAATGTATTTTTTGACAGATCTTGCCTGTGCCTTAACTTTGATTCGTTTTTTTTATTGTATTTTTTATTTGTTTGAATTTTTTGGCTGGTACATCACTGTCGCATCAATCAGCATGTCCAATGGGGCTCGAACTTACAATCTTTCGATCTGTAGACAGACGTGCTAACCACTAGACCTATCTGAACAGGATTATTTTTTTAATTTGTTGCACATTTCATGTCCTTTGTTAATTTTTCGGTTAGCCAAACAATGGCCAAGAATAAAAGTGTTGTCTGGCCTCTTTTTTCCGTCCACTCTTGTAAAAACATGTAGATTTGGTGTTTTTCTCCCGCTGGACCACATTTCGGGGGATGCACAATTTGAATATACACATTAGGTTTTAAAAGAAATGATTACTTTTGTAATACATTTTGTATTAAAGTTTTTACTTAAAGACTATGTAAAAATGTTCTCACCAATTTGCGCACTCACCGCGATTTACAATTGCTTTTGGGTTGTGTTCAATGCGTTATGTGAAATGTAAAATGTGTTATGCTTTGCCAAATTTGTAATGCATGTTGCGTTATGGAAAATGATAAGCCTCAGTTTCTTGACCTCGAACATTACCGCATCGATGCCTTGTGTGATTGCCATATCACAGCATTTAGGGGCAACAATCGATCAAAAGTCATCTTCGATTGTCATTTTTAATCGTCTCTTTTTTCCCCCACACTTACGATAGATAACACACGATGTTCACACAATTTCATATAATGTTCATTCAAAAGAGCAATAATGATTTGGATATTGTGGTTTCAACAACACTTGAAAAATCATTTCTTCTGGTCGCTTCAGCAACACTAGTAGATAATGACACATTTTAATCAGTGCACCAATTATCCAAAAATAATGAAGCAAGTACAAGGAAACGAACTTATGAGTTAAAACGTGTTATACTTTTAAAAGTCAAAAAGAAAAGCAGAACAAAAAATACAAATTATAATAAATATTTTATTTATAGTATAAATGATTTTAGCGACGAACATCTGTGGCGAACAAATCCACAAAACAACAAAAGAAAACTATTACATGTAAGAAAATTTATTTAGAACTCGCGACAAAAAAGTAACAGCGAATCAGACAAGATATGTGAGAAGTAGGCTTGTTATAAGTTTTCTTAAAAGCGGGAAAATATAAGCAGTTGCCACAAGGCCAACGAGTGAATACAATTTTATAGGCAATATCAGTTTACACTTGAAACATCGCGTAACATTAGCACGAATAGAGAATTTGTCCAGTCAGACGAGTGTGGCGTCACAAGTGGACAACAAGGCGACGATACACTCGTTTAATCGTGCCTGAGCTCGGCAAAATCACGAACAAGATGGTCGAAAGTTAAATTAGCAAACTTACCAAATTGGGTTCGCTCATGGTCTCGGATAAAAAGATTTCTCGAACAAGGTACAACTTGACGAAAATAAATTGCTAAGAGTACGCGAAACGTAGCGTTACCATCAAATAATCAATATTTTAAAGGAAAAAAGTGTCTTCTCTAAAGTGTGTCTTCAAAGTGTGACTTCTCCAAAGGGTGCTTGGACAGTGGACACCTGAAATTCGATTTACATAAACGTAGTCAGCCGCAGAATAAATGCATATTTAAAGCGATACAGTTAAATGCAGCAACAAAACAAAATAATGAAAACGAAATATTTAAATGCAGGTGTTAGCGAGATAGGCAATCGTGACAGAAAAACCGTTAATTTTAATTTAGGACATACTACAGGATTCCCCCTTTCCAAGTGTTTGATTTCTCCTAGCGCGTTGGTCGTTATTTAATTTTTAAAAATGAACTTTATATGCTGCGGCAAATTGAAGGTGAATGTTGAATACCACTTCTATTTTCCCCTGACAAACTGGATATTTAATTATTGTAATAATTATTATTTAATACTTCATTTTTATTTTTCAGGATTTTTCAAAAAAAATTATTATTTTACGTTTGGTGAACACGACTGGGGTCGTGGGAGGATCCGATGGTGTTGTGTCGTCATCAACCAGTTGTTTGTCAAGAGAAAAATGGAAGTGGTATTTAACCTTTGCCATCAATTTGCCGCAGCATACTGAGTTCATTTTTTCCCCTTTCCAAGTTACCTTGTCTTCAACAGACAGCCCTCTCCATTTCCGCGTCACCCTCCTGCTTCTGCTTCTTGATCTCTTCCTGTCGTGACTGGAGCAGGCGCAGTTGAACCTTGACCCCCAAACAAGCCTCGCGTTCCTCTTGAATGCGACCGATCAGATCCTTATTCAGTTTCTACAAATGCCACATTTAAGAATTAGGAGGTGTAGACAATAATTGTATTTTGAAGTAATTTATAAAAAGCTAGATAATTTTGCGATACAGTTGTCTGCTTATTGAATAGCCTGTCCGAGGACAGGCAGCTCTTTCGCAGGCTTTGCATATATTTTTTTTATTCACTGCAGTGAATAACACCACAGTACCACTATACCCCTGTAATCGTCTCGAAAGAAAATCAATACATGGGCACATTTACACCAGTAGTATCTCGGGATCAAATAACGAAGTCCCGAGCCGGGAATCGAACCCGGGATTGACGAACACATGCCGCTCTACCACTGAACTACGGCGATCGCATGAAATGCGCATTCAGGATTTTGTGCGCACAAAATGACGGAAACTCTTGTTTTATTACATAGGATTTCCTTCCTCTTCTCGTTAACCCATCCGATTTGGAAAAAAAAACTCACTTCTAATTGTTGGTTTTCTCGGGACAAGTCTTCCATTGTTTGAACGGCGGTCTCGTCATCATCCTCCTGCAAAGCAGTGGTTAAGGCAAATAGGGAATGGACCAATATGCACATTTCACAATTTTTATTGAGCTTATCTTTTTTAACTGTTATTGTCGGCTTACGTTCGATGTGGCCGAGTGGCGAGCGTGCTCGCTCGCCGACCAGCAGATCTGGGTTCGATTCCCAGTGCAGCCGATCGTTGGATTGGCTCGTGGTAATGCGCGGATGCCAATGGCAAACCACCTCTGAATTCTGCCAAAAAAAAACCTCATGAAGCTCTTGTTCCCCCAAGTCACTAGGTGCCGGGGGATCGAGGGTAGGGGTCCGGAGACGACGCGAGGGACACAACAACAAGGATATTTAACGTGTGTACCTGACAAAATACAGGTACGGCGCTCTTTACTTTCATTTCGAAAGATAGTACGCGTATGAATTATTTTGTCCGAAAATTCCGGCTGTCTCTCGTTCAGATATCAACCCATTATAGCTAAATTAGTTAAAGTCAGAATAGTGGTGCGACAATCCCGACCCAGGCTCTCGTTAATTCGATCCCAGGGTGCGATACGAATTTAAAGGATACGCTGTCCGAATTTTTGTCCTCGTCCGAACTGTTGTCAGCCCCGCTATCCGATGAAGAAGACGTTCGCATACGCAGACGTCGCTGCTTCTTGATCTTAAAACGCAGTCGGTCCACCTCGCTGCGTTCCGCCCGGATCTTACGTCGCAGTTCCTCGGCCAGCTGTTCCAACTCCTCCTGCTGGACCAACAGAGCCGCCTCCTCATTGGCCAGCTTGACCAGTTCTATGGCCTCGCGCTCGGCTTCTGGATCACCTGTAACGTCAACACAAATTCATTTAGTGGTCACCTGACATTTCCAGATGTCTGGCAAGAATAATACTGGGGCTGGACAAAATAATGGAAACAAATCTGTTTGTGCACCCTATACGAGTTGTTTCTATATTTTATCCAACCCTTGTAGATGGGTGTAAAAGGGTAATTCATTTAAGTGTGTGAAGATTGACTCACGTTTTGGTGGCTCCTGTATTTTGTCATTACCGTCGACGACATCCTTATCCATTTCCGGTTCGACATCTTTCGTTTCCGGTTCAGATTCAGGGACTTGGGTAGGTGTAGGCGGTACAATGCTTTCGCCAACACTGACCGTAACATCCTAGAAGAAAATTCATTCCTATTGCTAAAGTGTTGCTAAGTACTTGCTACATAAAATTGAGAACATGGACATAAATCTAACTTAAAGGTATTTGCATTGGTGTTCTACGAACGAATTTTATATTTTATTAAATCAAGCATAACGACTGATTGGCTTTGTGACTGTTTCGATAGTTTGGGAGAAGGTACATTCTTGACCTAGTTAGTTAGCTGTACCTGAATTTCGGTAGGCACGACCTCTTCGTTCATTTCCTCCGGAGCAACAGTTTCCTCTTTGACTGTAACCACGTCTGGCTCCACACTAACTGAAGTGGTGGTGGTGGTCGGCGGCAGCGCTCCTGGTGGAGCTGACTGGTCTCCACTCTCCTACAACAAGACATGGTAATGACATGAAGTCCAATCATCCAATTATCCTCATAGATGAAATCATGGCTCATGCAAGTATTAGTCGATTAGAACTAGAAATATTCAGTTGTACCAGTTTTACCTCGTTCGGTTTGATCTGCCAGGGCACGTAGACGGTGCAACGATGAACCACGGGGTCGGAAGCCTGACCGGCAGCTGGTGGCGTTCCGTCACTGCTCTGTTGTGGTTGCTGTTGCTGCTGTGTTTGAAGTGGTGGGGCTGTCTGTAGTCTGGTGTCTATGTGAAGTTCGTCACGGAGATCGGCGCTCACGTTCTCCACCACCTTCTCGAACTCCTCGATGTGCTTGGACTGGCGAAGCTAGTGTTGACGATAAATGAAGAGTTTTTACAATCAACGAACCCAATTTTTTGTTAGTAAATAAACATCGTTTTATATTTGCTTCTGCTTCTATTTTAATTCAACTGCATAACTTGCCGAGAACGATGAACGATGAGAACAAGATACAGAAAACGAGAGCAGCAAACTGACCTTCCGTTTGAGCTGCGTGACGATACGCTGGACCTCCCACAACTGCTCCTCTTTCTCACGACTGGTGAGGCCGGAAAATACGTCGTTGTGCAGTTGAGCCAGCAGGGACTCCTGCTTAAGAATCTCCTCACGGATGGCCGTTGGACTGTCCGGCAGTTCCAGGGACGAACGGGACGTCTCCGGCTTGATTGGAGGCACGTACCTGCGTCCGGACAAACATACAATTACAATATATACCCGCAAGAAGCCCCTTTTGGGGGCCAATGGCGGGGACATAAATGAACAAATTCACAAATCACAATGAACTAATACACAAATTCACATCTAATGATAATTCAACTCCTTATTCCAAACACACGACATCTCTTACTTTTTGAGCGACACGTCTCTGAACAGAATGGAGCTGTGAATGAACAGGACGTTCAAAACACGGTGGCTGATCTCCATGGTCGGGCTGAGAACGATCGAAACGTTTTGCACGTTCATCTTGTTGGCACTCTCCTGCAACGCAAACACGCATAGACAATAAATTTAGAACGAGGTCTTACGGAAATAAAAACCCCGATTAGAAATTGGATTGCCTCACAAAACATTTACCCTGTGAATAATATGGCCCATGTGCACAAAAATCCAAGACAGCAGCAGCCTGTTACAAACAGGCAATTCGTTGACCAACATCTTGAGCGCCTCGGCGCGTTTAAATTCGTCTTTCAAAGCTAAAAGGAAAAAAAAAATTGTAGCCGTTAGACAAGTGACTTTATTAATGTTTTAATTTTGCATGGCTCGAATAAACAACAGCCTGCGCCGGGAATCGAACCAGGGACCCTTGCACCACGATCTGTCGTCATACTGACTGGACTACAAGTTATATTAAATTGTCCTTGTAAACATTTACGTTAATTATTTTTGATCCATTGAACATTAATTGTCCAAATGTTGCCCTGTAATTTTTCTTATGGTAAAGGATTACTGAACTTTTAAATCGCATAAATCATGTACGATTACATATTAAATTTAAACGAGTGAACGACATTTAAATTATTACATATCAAATTTAATTTCCTATTCAATGAAATTTGAATATAAGACAACACAAAATATTTATTGTCCTCTGAGACCACATCTAAAATTAAAAGCAAAATAATCACCGCGATGAACTTTTTCTCGCATTCTTTCCAAACTATGGCTAAACATGAGACTAAGAGTTGGTGTACTAAATTGCAGGAAGAGTAACTCGAAAAGAAACTCGAAGAAATAAAAATTCTTGACCAGTTGAGTTGTTGGTGTACTGTACCCGAAGCTTCCTCGAACTTGGGCATGAGCTCTCGAGTCAGGACTGGATCTGGCAGCTCGCGCAGGAACAGCTTGAGCAAACTAGCCACCACGTGAGGTTCGTGCTCGCACAGGCAAACCTCTTCGCCGCGATCGTACTGGCTGCGCAACTTCTGCACCTTGGACTTGACACCAGACAAACGGTAGATGCCCTCGCACGACAGACCTGAAACGACAACACCACATTCTCAACACACAACCGAATCAGAAACATAGATCGACCAATCAACTGGTTTTGTGGTACCGTTTTCCTCGATGTAGTCGATGCATTCTCGAACGATTGCTGGCAATTCGATACCGTCGTGGCTCTTGCTTCGCTCCACGGCAGTTCGGAGGGGCACACCAAAGATTGGACGATCATCTGAGGAGAAAGAAGACAATGATAAACTCATTTTTTGACATTTTATTTTCGCATTTAAAAAAAAATGTCATGTCAATTTTTTCGCACCATGTTCCACTTTTTCAAGTAGATTTTTCGAAGCAATGTGCATTAACATTTTTAGAATTATGATCTTTTGCCAGTGCATTAATATTTTTAGAATTATCATCCTAACCTTTCTCAGTCTCCTCTTCCCCGTGTTTCGACTTTTTCCGCTCCTTTAACTTGAGCTTGACTTTGATCTCCTTTTTCTTGTCCTTGTCCTTTTCTTTCTCGTCTTTCTTCTCCTCCTTCTTCTCCTTTATTTTCTCCTTGGACTTGTCACGTTTCGAGAACTTGAAGGCCGACTTGCCCTTCCTGGCCTTGGAAGGACTCCTGGAACAGAGAAAGAAGAATCAGTTACGATGCCTCGTAACAACTACGACCTCTACAATGTCACATACATGCTAGCAATATCGAAGCGAGAAAAATCGATATTAAATTACTAGTTCATACTCTTAAAAAGAGTGTAACACCAATGGCGGGGATATTGTCAACCAGTCTTCTATCGATAGTGGAAAAAGGATGCCACAAAAAACTGGTCAATCAGTTACTCTACAAGTCAGACTCCTACTTAAATTCGTATTTCCCCAGAGTGTGATGTACGGTGGAACAAGCTTACAGGGTCTCAAATGTGTATCTGCAATGATCTTACTTCTGTTCTGCGTCAGGTTCTTCTCCAGAACTCTCCTCCTCGAAGGCTACATATCCCTTGTCCTTCTTCGACTCTTTTCGGTCCTTGCGTTTGCCAATCAGCAGTTCCTTTTTGGACGGCTTGTCTCGGCTGTCGTCGCTATCTGCATTCGAGGCGACACATACGGGGAACACCAAAAAGAAAATATTAATGAAACATTCGTAAGGTAAACATGTTTGATAAATCCATCAGGTATAGATCATGCCTCCCACTCACAATCGCTGTCCCGTTCCTGGCTCAGTCTAACTGGGTCGGAGGCATAGAGGCCAGGAAATTCCTTCTCCACGTCGGGACTCTCGAAATCCATGTTGCGCAGAGGAACTGGACGGCAAAACGGGGAAAGAAATGGTCGTCGAGTTAAAACGAAAGTGTCTATTTTACTCGGGGAAGTGCTCCATCCTTTGCGCTCCACAGTTCAAGATTTAGATTTAGATATATCTGTTCAACCCAATGAACAGATATATTTACAGGTGAAACCTTAAAATAAAGAATGGACTTACCTTTGCTTTTCTCGGTTCACTCCTATAACTTACACGGGCGATGACAAAAAAAAGTTTACGAAACACCCTAGTCAAGTATTTTTGATGGACGCCATTGATGTTCAAATTGGTACAAGCAGACGACACAATCACGTGACCAACTCCCTGTAACATTTGGCGGGAAATTTCAACCACGATTAATAGCGAATCTTCTATTTTTGCGCACAGTTCTAAAATTTCAACAAAAATGCGAAACAAAGAAAGTTTTGTGTTGACAAAATGTGAACAAATATACCTGTATGATATACTGAATCCTTCTAAATTAAAACAGGACTTGCCAACTTTACTGGGCGATTAATTTATAAAATTTGAACTTGCAAACTACCGAAAATTGAAACGAGCACCTGTCTTTAATAGGTATTTTGATGGTTTCAATGAGTAGAAGTAATTAGTATTTGGGAAATGAAAAATAGATTATTCTGAAAGTAATAGTTGAGATGCATCGATAGATTAATCTGATTCCTTATTTACATTCGCTTTGCTCGGTTTATGTAATTTGGGATTTAGTGTAATGGGGACAAATAATCGCTAACCAGATGCCAGTATGATATTTGTAAACTTGTTAAATTTGGAGAATCTTGTACACTAGTTTCCTGTCTTGATGTACTGATTTCCTGTTTCTTGATGTACTGATTTCAAAAGTTATGATCTTGAAATTAATTAATATATATATATATTTCCAATTGCAAATTATTTTATGCAACGCAGTTCGCCCCTCACCTCGCCTACAAAGAGACATTTGGTGAGGGGCCAGTTTATAGTGTACACTGTCATCATAAGAACAAAGCTAGAAAAAAAAAGAATTCACCTAAAATATAAATTTAAGCGCGCTCATACTTTGATTTTTAATTTTTGTCGTAATTGTTTACGCCACATTTTATTTCGAGCAATATTTTTTTTTATTCCGGATCACTGTAGTGAATAGCACTACAGGTTATTGTACCCCTCGTGTCGCTGTGGCAATGTGTGAGGGGCACATTCCAGTACCACCTAATCGAATAAACGAAAGCCTGCGCCGGGAATCGAACCCGGGACCACCCGCTTAGTAGTTAGTAATAGTTTGTGCTAGTTTGAAACAATAGTTTGTAGTTTTGTAAATATAATTTGCCTAGTGAAACGAGCCAAAAAATATTTGCTGTCCCGGGATAGGGTTCGAAATGACGTCCCCTGTCATGTGGGACCTCGCCAATTGCATAATGGATGTTCTTGATTGTGTTATAATGTTCCAAACCTTTTTCCCCTGACAATTTTTTTTTTTTAATACATGTGTTATGATAAAGACGCCAAATTGTGTGCGAATGTTTTAATGAGCTTTTACCGCTAGGTTCGCAGCTGACAATCACGTTCCGTAACACGAATCTGTCCAGGCAAATCTCGACAAGCCGCGCGTAGCCGTAAATCAAAAGATAGGTGACAGTAGACTACAGGAAGCGGATACCAGGTCACTCAAAGATGATAACGAGTTTAATTTTTTTTTAATTGGATCCTATATGTTTGAAATAGAATAGACGTTATCATTTCAAAAATTCATTACATTTGGAAAGGATTCTCAGTTGGACCGATATTCGAAAATAGATTACATATTGATCACCTTCGGAAAATTAGAAGCATCAGGCATCTACTTCACACTAATCTTTAGTTTCAGCCAGCGCGCGCGAGAGATGAAACGCCACAGCCGCTTTCGCGCTCAAAACGCTTTAGTTGGAAAAGTCAAAGGAAAATCTCGCTCGCCATTATTTTTATCATTTTTGTGTGTCCCGCGCAACAGAAAACGCGTTTATCTCTCTGAATAGTGTTGTTTGTGTGCATCTGTGTGACGACAATCGGAGATACAGTTAACAACTAGTGCGCGTTTCTCGGATTCGTAAGCGGCGCTCGTAGCATCTTCACGCCGACTGTCGAGCGGCGATTTTTCGGTCTCTCTCGCTCCGTTGGCGTCAGTGAAAGTGAAAAGATGCGGGAAAACGATAAAATGGAGATGACATCGGGCGAAACAGAAACAACCAGAGGTAATTTTATTGCCCCGTTTCTATCTCAGGATGAAAAATGATCAGTTGTTAATGCGATTTTATTGGATTAGTGGATGACGTAACGAAAGACCAATAGCCTTTGGGATTATAGGTGGGGTGGGGTAGGGAGGGAGGGGTAATCCGATGGGGGGGGTAAGCACATTGCCACGCCCGCTTAGTCCATGGTAGGGAATACGAATTGAGGTCGGTCTGGTCTATTTATAAGTTATGGTCGGATATATCGCTAACTGTTTTTCGAAGACTTAAGTACGTCTGCAGCCACTCAATTATTTCTAATATGCGCTATTCTTGTATTTCGAAAATTATTTAAAATTGCACGTGCAACATTTTAACCTCACAATTTCTAAACTGTATACCAGTATTTTAAAATTGAAAGATCCATTTATCCGCTGATGTAAATGTCATAATGCCCCGACGAGGAAATTATCATATCTAATAATTCTAATTTCTAAAATCTAAACCGACGGCGAAGAGTCATACTTTGATTTTAATACTTTGATTTAGATTTTAGTACTTTGACAAATTTCAGATATACTCTAAGTCATCCTAAGAATAATTTAAGAGGAGCGATGTACCTTGCTTTGCTTACTTATGACAGTTATTCGGTGCATTTTTAGTCATTCGATAATATTCATGTTAAATTTAGCGTTTTCATATTCAGTTATCCTAGGGGGTAAGAAGGCACAGTGTTGAGTAGGAATGGCAAAGGAACGCCGCGTTCCTTTTCTGAAGAACGTTGAAACTTTGAAACGTCCTCGTTCCTTTTTGAGGATTTAGAACGTTCCATTATATGACTGCCGTATTAAACTCAATTTTTGTAATAGTTTACGATGTCTAGGGTTTGGAAAAACGTATACATAGACAAGCGACCTCCAAGAAATCCAATTCGAATAGCTGATAACATATACAAATGCACAAAAATTATTCTTATCACAAAAAGAATGTATGAACGCATACATTTTTTTTGTTGTTTATTTTTGAATAAAGGAACGTCCTCGTTCCTTTGAACCAGGAACGTTATCGTTACTTTCCTTTTTTTATTTTTTTATTATTTACATCAACGTATGAAATAATAAGAGGTGGTAAGAAGGTGAGTACAACATCAGGGTAATATAGGTATCTTCGCACGCAATTTTTATGTACGTACCCTCGTGTTGCTGAGGCAATAACTGAGGGTACCTGAGTAGTAAATTTGAGTTATTCTGGCATTTGTGTCGGTAGGTTCATTACTAATTCGTGCTATGTGAGTTACTCGTCGTACATGACAGAAATTAAACAAAAAACAAAAAAAAGTTTGATGTATGGTCTTTCCGGTGACAAAGACAGGAAATCAAAATATACATTTGAACAAAATATATTGATACAAAATATATTTTGGTGTAACGAGGAACGTCCTCGGTCATTTTTTATGGAGGAACGAGAAACGGAAACTAGTTCATTTTTTTTTTTTTTTTTTTTTTTAATTCACCGTTTCGCCTAGTGCACTACAGGAATACTGCACCTTCGTGTCTCTTTGGAGATATGTGAGGGTCAGGGAAGGGAAGGGAAGAGGGATGCAGCTGGAATAGCCAGACTGCAGGATCCACCCCTAAGCTCTGGACTCCCTAA